>VDFB02264967.1:76567-122635 GCA_007258455.2 Sequoia sempervirens
ATATATGTGTTGTTTTTTTAGTTAAGATTAGATCATCTACATATAGGAGTAAGTTTATTACATATCTAGCAAGTTGAACAGCACTTCCACTAGCTTTATTTATTCACTCTTCTAGCTTATTAATTTAGAGCTCAAACAATGTGGGGGAGGAGTGAGCATCCCTATCTAAAACAATTGTCACTTCCAAAGCATTATTTCATTCTTCCAATGATTTTGTTTATGCGTTATTCCATATTATCAATTTATAGCCCAAATAAATTTGAGGAGAGAGAGTAGGAATCCATATTGACAATAATATCACTTCCAAATAAAAACATATTTTAAATGTAAATAAATAATGATTGATGGTGAAAATTGCATATGCCTCATTTTTTCCATTTATTTGTAACAAACTCTAACCAAGTTGGTTGTTATGACCCAAAAAATATAGGCCACTAAAACCTACCACAAACTGTCTTGTGTTTAATGATAAGCCATATGGTTTTGTTAGTATGATCCTCATATTAGCTAGCACTTCGTCCAGACTACATTTCATAACTCCACATCAACAATCAATACATTTTAGTCTACCCTAGTTGTTGTGAGCAATTGAGATAGTTGCAAAGGGAATACAAACATCACTTTCCAACTAACACATCATATTCCTTTGTCTTGTATAAATATGTAAACATTCATTATTTGTGAGTTTAAAAATAATTTAAGGAACAACCATAAGGAGATAGACTACACGACTATTCTCACAAATCATTATACATATCTAGAACCACAGTATAGCCTTGTTATAATCATAATTGTGAAATGTCTATTTCCATTATTTAATATTTCTTTATGTCTGTTCAAATCCATACCATACATAAATATAATTGAATCTCTGTAATTGGGATATCCATTGAATTGACACTACGACCATAGATAGAGGTATTAAAACAAACTCACTTAGTAATTTTATACTAATGCTTGGGTGAATAACTAAATGATTATCTCTATTTGTATGCCCACTCACATGAGGTTTGAGTATAGGAAGTTAGGGCTCAAAACATAACACTTCACCATACCTTCCTTCACATATTCGTATGGAAGATAAAATACCAGCCACACCAACACTAGATGATGAGTTATGGAGATAGTATCTTTTTTTATCGGTGATATGGAAATAGTATCTTATTTCCATATGATATTGCTACATTTCTCTTTGTTTTAAAAATAATATATAAATAATGTATTACTAAAATCCTTAAAGTGTTGTAGGAATGAATAAAATATGTGCTTTAAATGCTAACTCTTTTATGGTTGAATTTGTTGGAATGATTATATGATTTTTCATTTTCGTGCATGCATATCTATGTTTTTTATGATAAATAAATTACAAGATCCAATGTATAAGCTTTCCAAATCTCTCTAGAGCTAGTCGTAAAGAAAAATAGTTAGTTCTAAAGAAGGTTGCAACCTCCAAGTGGGCTGCATAACTCCAGAGTGAGTTGCAATGTTCTAGGATGGCATTCAAAATGATGAGATATCCATACCAATTATGGGTCAACCAACTTCACTTCCCAACTTTAATCTTACAAGTGTCATGCATAAATGGAAATTTTCAACTACCTCAATTTCTATATTTGATATTATCTTCTGACCAAACTCAAATCATCAAAATAACTAGGGTTTCTCTTAAAGTAACTTTCCATTAATTGTGGCATGGTGTGTCCCCCCGTGCCTTCAACAAAGGATATCTCCTAGTTAGGTTAATGGTGTTTTTATGTTGAATAAAGAGACTATGAGTCTCAAAAATAAAATACAAAGAAAAAGATCAAATCAGTTGAGTTTTTCTAATAGTTAAATTCTCAGTTCAATTTTAGTTTTTAGATTAAGGAATGAGACTCAAAGATATAAAAGAGTCATTAGATCTCCACGGATCTAGTTCCTACTTTTAGTTAACATACATATTATTTCTACTTTATGGAATTTGACCTATATGTGGTCCGATTAAAGTGCAAATAAGAAGGAAAATCATGTGATTATGTATTACCTCTAGGAGATCCCTCTAGAAGGAGCATCAGGTCAACTCTACTCGGAAGAAGGTGATTGGGTCTTTTCATTTGTTGATTTTTACTAGTAAATGTTGTGATGGCATTTGGTATTCAAGTGGGTGAACATAAAAATAATCAGTGGATCACATTGGCCCCAATAGCTTTTTATCATTTGTGTGAAACCCATCCTCTTTTAGAAAAAAAAACTTAATTAAAATTTTTCCTAGCCATTTAATTAGTATAGCCATTTTGCACATCTATTAACCTAATTAATTTAATTGGGTTGTTATTACTAATACTAATACTTATCTTGATGAGATTAAATACATCTAATTGTTGGTAGACCTAGTTCTTTAACACATTTGAATTAAATAACTCTAAGTTATTTTAATTGAAATATCTTCACTTTCCCCTTGCACCATTCGTCTTTATTTGATGAATATCCTTATATTCCCAATTTTGCATGGTGAGCTTTGTTAATTATCAAATTACTAATTAAATGTAATCCCCTTGGGAATATTCTCCTTGCATGAACCTCAAAGAATATTCCCATAGATATTCCTTCCCCTTTTGCACATTTGAATATCTATTTTCCTCACCATGAGAATATGAGATATTCCTCTTTTTCCCTCACTCATTTGAAAAAAGGAATATTCTCTTTCATAACAAACTTAGGAAACTTCATGTGCAAGTTAACTTACAAGACTTCTTGTGCAAGTTAAAAGTGTGTTTTTTTGGAAGAATATGGGCCCTTGATTATTTTCTTGATCCATGTGATTATTGATTCTCACCCGTTGATGAGAATCCATGATCCATGTTTCATCTTTCCTTCATCCTTGACCACTGATTAACCTTTTAATCTCAACCCTTCATTTCTTATTTGTCCTCCTATAAATAGGTCACTATTTGGAGATAAATGGATCCATCTTTTTGAGAGCAAACTCATGTTGTTGAAATCACTCACACTCACACTCATATTTAACACTTGTTTAGTATCATTTTAGCTTAATTACTTGCATTAATTAGCTTAGCTTCCATTAATGGCTTCCATGATAACATAAATGCTTCCATTTTAGTATTGTGTAATTAGGGTTTCAATATTTTTAGTTTAAAATTCATTTAGATTATATTTTCATTCACATATCTTGATCATCTTAGCATAAATATTGTTAAAATAGCTTGCATCATGTTCATTTAGCTTTAAATAATGTTTCATCACACATCTCACAATGGTTTCATCAATTTTCTTCAATAAAACTAATTGAAAAAAACTCATTTATTTAAGGGATTGGGAAAGGGTCACTGTTCCACATCAACACGAAACCACTCCCCCAATAGGATAAGTTTCAATGGATTAAAATAGGTATTTCTAAAGCTTTCATAGTTTAATATGCTAGGTTTTAATGGATTCCTAGTCTTGTGTTTATTTGAATGATCTCTATCGGGATTGGTGTTTAATAGCATGATTATACTTCATATCCTCATGGATCAAGTGTAGTCAACCCATACTAATCTGTTAGTCACATTTTGGTGCTAGGAGGGCTTAACCGATCACATTTAATGAATTTTTCTCTTGAAGTCCATGTTCCTGGTTTTTGTAGATACAGTGACGCTCCAAGAGATTTCAGTGACACCTTTTTTCAGGCATTGCCATATAGCAATGCTTTTTAAGTAGATACAGAGATGCCTAATTAAAACACTAGCACTGATTAAAACAAACGACACGCTAATAATTTTTAGAAGTATTGAGAATTTAAAAATGATGACACCACCGAATAGCGATGCTATCATTGTCTTTGTCTTGTTGCAGAGTGACGCTCATTTGAATTATGGTGATGCTATCATGAACAATGATGCTTTTTACTGTAAGGAAAAATGTGAGTAATTTTTAGCATGTGCTTTAAAATTTTGATTTTATCTACTTTTCGACACATCACTAACTTCTCACTTTTTTAGCCTAAATGGGTTTTGTAGGTTTGGACAATAAAACTTGAAGTGAAGAAGCATGCTACTATCATTTGAATTATAATTGTAACAAGTGTTGTGACACTTTTGGGGAAATTATAACCCATCTATCATGCTTTTTTATTTTATGCTTTAGGACCACACTATCTTTCAATTGGGTTTGAAAATGAATGTTCAGATTGGTTAAAATTGAACCCTCACATCATTTTTGCTTGTTAGCTTTAAATTGAACAATACAACTTTCATACTTTGTTTGGTGCTCAAAATGAACTTACCTTTTCTTTGAGGGTTAAAATTAACAAGTGTTTTCCATATCTTGTGGTTTTCATTTTCATCATTGAATGCATATGCTCTTCTCTTGTGTCACTCAATGATCTTGAGAATCAAAATCATTCCTTTTACATTTTGTATAACTACCTGCATATTTCAATTTGGATTTCAATGAACCCCATGCTAGTGTGAGGAAAAAGCGTTGTGTATGCTCTCTCCTTGCACATCGTGTGATATAGGAGATAAAAAATAAGCATACTTCCTTACTTTTATATACCTTTAGATGGCCTACTACCCCACTTCAAAAGGTGGGAGCGACCCAAGCAGTAACGAGCTAAAGGCAAGCTCTTTCGAACTGCTATATAAAAAATCTGTTTGTGACGAAATTCATAAGCAACAGGTGTGGATATGTCATACCGACAAGTGCCACCCCTAATGTCCATGTGACACATCAAAATCATTTATTAGGAAAGGATTGGGAGGCCCCTTGATTGAAATAATCATGAGCTAATAAAGGGCGGTTCGCGTTGGTTGGTGTCTTTGTTGAACGTGGGAAAATTTGTACGCTGAGGTTAGAGGTAATATCTTTTGAACCTGGCGTGGTAAATGCTTGTGAGTCAGTTTAATACTTTGCTTGGTTCCAAAACATTGCAAACAAACATTAACAAAGTCTTTTCAAAATTTCAAACCATTTGGTCTAAGTATGGATACATTTTGACAAAGCCTTGATATTGATGCTTATACTAAGGATTTATTCCTAGAGACTTCTAAATATTGTGGTTTATGTCTCAATCCATATTTCCCAAAGTTAACCTAGGTAATTATGCCCTTGACTTCATCCTTTTCACGAAATGGACTTTGTGGAATTGATGATGTTTTTGACATACACATTTAGTTTGAACTTAATCAATACAAGTGTTTGTGGTAAAAAGAAACTCATTTAAGCAAGATAACTTGACAAATTGAACCCCACATGACCATTTGGAGACTGATCACTTTGATCGAATGACCTGACCTTACACCCGCTATCATTCAACCAAACTTTGAACTCATTCAAGGAGAACAAACCAATATAATTAGTAGTTTCAGAAGCTTCACTTTTGAAACAAAAGAAACACCAACCCAGTGGAGAAACACAACATACATCATAGATGAAGAAGAGGAACAAGCTGATATTGTGGCTAGAAGACCCATATTACCACCTCCCATGTGGCAATAAATATCCTCTTTTTTTTCATGGTCTTAGACTTCTCTAAATGATCTCACACAAAATCAAAATCCCCAAGAGAAGGTCTACATGTCGTTATTTCAAACTTCCACATCATAGTTTAAAGTACATTAGAAAATGTACCCTAAGACAATACCGCAACAAGGACAAGTTGGTAACAAGGTTTTATAGACTTATCCCATTGAATAATCCTAACATGTATGCTCAATACGAACTTCTCATTTAAATCAAACATTGGTGTTTTTCACAATCTTAGGCTTGCCTTAGATGATCTCACGCAAAATCAAAAATCCCCAAGAGAAGGTCTACAGGTCATCACTTCAAACTTAGGCATCATAGTCCAAAAGCTATCAAACAACACCTTGTGGCACTCAACCAAAATAGAAACCAGTTGGTAAGGAACTTTTATAGACGTGCTTCAAGGAATAATCCAGAATTGTATGCCTTTTTTGAAAGTCAAAACATTGGTCTTTTTCATGATCTTGAACTTCTCTAAATAATTAGGTCTTTAGGATTTGAAAACTTTAGAGGTCTAGCATATTTTTCACTACCTTGGGCTTATCAAACAAAGGTTCACTCTAGTTCAACATTGGGTCAAACATTTCATCCACCTATTCATCAAATTTCTTCCTTCACTTCACCAAACTTTGCAAAAATTCCAAATACACCAACACTTTTTGACTTAAACATCTATCAAAGCAACTCCTAACTTAGCTACTTTTGTATGTGAAATGAATCCTTTTCCATGAATTTGGTTAAGTTAGTTATCATCTTTGAACTAGTTTATCTTGAAGGTCACGAGTCTACCCTAAAGATTTCCAAGTTCATAAACATCTTTTATCCAAACATCAAACATCAAACTCTTAAGTCAAAAGTGTTGTCCCGAAAAGTTTTCAAAGATTACTTCCCACATCATCCACCTTTTCATCTCCCATTATCATCATTGCTCTAAAACGACATAGAGCGTCCCTTCTACCTAGATTTGATTCAACTAGAGAGTTCAAACATTACAAATCTCAACACAACTCTCCCATAGGTGACCCTAAATTTATGGTAAAGACAAGATCACAACACGAGAGAATCATGGAGAAATCCATTCACCTCAAGCGATCCCAATCCTCAAGAATTTGATCTGAGAAGTCAAGTTACCCCATCACAACAACCATCATCTCCATCAGGGCCATATGAGATAGAATACATTACAAATAACACGTTTGAACTTACTGGGGAGGAAATCATGGAACATAAAACCTTAGAAAACATAGCTCCAATTTCCCCATCTTTTGTTGTGCAACCTTTGACACAAGGCTTAACAACTCCATCGATAGGGCTAAATCAAACATCCACTCCTAATCTTGCAACTAGTATTGCCAAGGACTTTGGTCTAACTCTTCCATTCAAAAGCAACACGCTTGTGGGTAATCTCAACACCAATCCACCTCAAAACACCACTTGGCCACCAACATTTGATGCTTCTACCATTCTCAAACACCCCTTACATCAACATAAACTGCTTACACTTCATGAATCCATGACAACCTCAACATATCGAGGGTACCCATCTTCATCCATCCCTACAAGTACCACAAGTGTGCCCAACATCACGCAAGGAAGTGTGGAACAAGTGTCTCAAATCAACCCACAAGGGAATTCCAACACCCTAACACAAAGTCAACCCTTAATGCAAACATGGAAATTTCTATCCAATCCTTCAAATGTTTCATCCACACCATTAGTTTCACAAAACACATCCATTCCATCCATCATCAATCTGAATCAAAACAATCCCTTGGTCACAAACCCCATCAACCAAGGCAATACCTTTTCCACATCCCTAAAACAAGGCAATCCCCGAGACATTGGACAAGAGAACCTTTTCAATCAATGGACTCAAGGTCCTAGTGTGTCATTACCATCACAAAATATAATGGCACCATCCTCATATTTCCACATAGTGCCCTTCACCATGCAAAACCAAATGGAACCTCAAACTTACATTCCTCCATCTCAATCCACCATCTTACAAGGAATGTTGAACCAAGGGAACCCCCAACCCACTCAAAACATCAACATCCAAAATCCATCACAAATGTCCCAGCAACCAATTGATCCTGCATTGCAAGTGCATGCCTTAGCTTTACAACAAGCACAATAGGCTTATCAACAAGTTGTACAATAGCAACAACAACAAGAAGAAGCCTTAGCAACACAACAACAACAATAATAAGTAGCCTTATCAGTACAACAAGTAGCCCTAGCAGCACAACAACAACAAGCAGCCCTAGCAGCACAACAACAGTAGCAACAACAGTAAGCAACCTTAGTAGCATAACAAACAACCTTAGCACAACAACAACATCAAGGCCATCAAGAAGCCTTAGCAACATAGAAACAACAACAATCCCAACAACAAGAAGCCTTAGTAGTCCAACAACAACAATATCAAGCCTTACTAGCTCAACAGTATGCCCAACAACAACAAGGTTCCTACTATAATCCACAACAGAACATCGTCAATACAAATGTGTTAGGAACATATACATAAACACCTCAATCACCTTCACAAAATCCCACACCACCATACACACCATACAACACCTTATCATATCAAAATATCACAAAAAACCCATCTACCATCCCACAATATGCAACGTATTTCCTCCACCAAACCTGTAAGATGATCTAGCATCACAACTTAAGGCATTAGCACAAGAAATTCAGGATCTTTGGATGGGCAAGACGAAGAAACCCCATACACAAAACTTATTTCCATATCCATTCAATCGAAACATCGCAATGGTAATGTTCCCTCCCGACTTTGAAATCCCTAATTTCGATAAATACAAAGGGAGAGGAAGTATTTTGGACCATATCAAAGAGTTTAACGTCATGTGTATGGAGGTTGCTTACAATGATTCTTATTTAATGCATTTTTCCCCAAAGTTTAACAGGTCCTGCCATGGATTGGTTTTCTCAACTGCCTCCTGGTATCAAAACTTTTCAAGATATCACCAATAAATTCATAGATCACTTCTCCTTTAACCTTGACATGGAAATAATCCTAGAAGAGTTGTATACTCTCAAACAAAACAAAGGATAATCTTTCACCAATTTCTTGCAATGGTGGAGACAAAGAGCTAGTAAGAGCAAGTGGCACCTTCCCGATGAACAACAAGTGGGGATCATCATAGCAAATCTAGATCTAGATCTATCCTTCCACTTGAAAATGTAGTGCATCACATCTTATGACAAGCTTGTACCTAGATCCCTTAACATTGAGAGAGCTCTAATCTCATAGGGAAATACTCAAGCTTACAAAGACAATCGCCCATCAACTAGTTTGAATGACAAGCCTCGTATTTGGGCTAAGAAGAAGAACGTGACAAATGATGACGTGGTAGATGCTAAGGTGGTCCTAAGTGCTCCTA
Source organism: Sequoia sempervirens (assembly GCA_007258455.2). Taxonomy (NCBI): domain Eukaryota; kingdom Viridiplantae; phylum Streptophyta; class Pinopsida; order Cupressales; family Cupressaceae; genus Sequoia; species Sequoia sempervirens. Next base: position 85,483 of record VDFB02264967.1, read on the forward strand.
GGTTGAACAACAATCAAATATCTAACGTTCAACCAATTGTGCAACAAACAACATCTCTTCATAACAATCAGATCAACAACACCGAAACACAATGAAGGCAAACTCCTAACAAGAACAATTATCTAAAATTTAAGTACACATAATTATCAGAACTTATCAAAACCATCATGAAGAATTTGGTCAATTCAAACCTGATAACGCTTCCCAACTTTGAAAACTACCAAGAACCACAAGATAAACCATCTTGGTACAATGAGAACAATCTTTTTGACTTTCATAAAATCAAAGGACATAAGACAACAAACTACACAAGGCTCAAAAATATTATCCAAGAACTTATAGAGAGCGACACCATATCTTTTGAAGTACCAACTAGTAACCAAGATCTTAAGATATACAAAAACCCTATGCCAAATCATAACAAAGGGAGCAATAACGGAAAAGCTAAGGATTACACAAATGTGTAGCATACCTATTCCAATATGGTTGCTTCCTATGATAGATTCATTACCTTCATCACCATTAATGGGCCTAGTGCGAAGTGTGGAGTCACCACACAAAGTGGAAAAGTTACCATCCAAGGAGTCCCATCTCAATCTAGGGCACACCCTACTTATCCAATAGAAAGCACTAGCAAGTACAATCTCCTAGATCAACTTAAGAAGACCCTTGCACAAATATCAAACTTATAACTATTGAGGCTATCCCCCGCACATAGGAAAATCCTAGAGAATGCTTTTTCTACGTCATATGTCCCCAAGGATATTGATATAGAATAGTTTCAGGCTATGGTAGGGCATATCACTGATCATCTTCTCACCTTCTCAGAACAAGACCCACCATCACAGTCATCTCATAATTGTGCTTTACACCTTGAGGTCATTGTTCATAAGAATAAGGTTAAACAAGTATTAGTAGATGGAGGTGTTGGTCTAAAAATTTGCACCATTCAGTTGATCAAGAACCTGGGCTATTCAGAGGATATTGAGAAAGCAAAGAGTACCACCATCAGAGCATATGATGACCAAGAGCGGGTATCATAAGGTATCATTGCACTACCCATCCAAGTGGGACCTATCATTGCAGAGAATACATGCCAAGTGTTAGACCTTGATATTCCTTATAACATCCTACTTGGCTGACCCTAGATCCATGGCCTAAAATTTGTAGCTTTGACCTATCATCAATGTGTAAAGTTTCCTTTTGAGGGAAAAGAAATTAGCATCTATGAAGATCCTAAACCTTTTTACTAGTACAAGAACCTTGAGGCCAAGTTTTACAAGATACCCCAAATCCCTAAAAATGATTAAGGGCCTACACCATCTTCCTCACTTGTTGATCCATCATCCCTTGCATCGACCTCAGAAACGAAAATACCTCTGTTGCATAGAACATTCCCGACATCAAAGCAATGATCCAGGATGATGGTTGTGGAAACTATAAACTAATAAAGGATGCCTTTGTCTTGGGAGAGCTACCTCTTTCTCCTTAATCCCATGGAAAACCCACATCTAGCAACAAAGAGGCCAAAACAATCAAGATGACAACTACTACCTTCACCAAGTGGGGGGATTTAGACCAAGATGTCAATGGGGAGGATGTCTCTAAGTTGTTATATTAAGATGAACGACCCATCCTTGTTCTTCCCATGGAAGATGACAACAAAGGCTTGCAGCTAATGAAGGGATGGGCTATAACAAGAATGAGAAACTAGGACAAAATGATAATGGTTTGCTAGAACCCATCGTTCCTGAGAAACACCTAAAGAATCTTGGCCTAGGTTGTATTACTAGCAAGGTCACCCTTATTAGCAAAGGTACTTCTACTAAACGGGCTAAGGCTTCCTCTTGGTTACCTACATCATGTGATACCACCCTAGATGACTTCCCCCTTGATGTTGCTGACCTATTTGAGAATAACTCTCTCTTCATGATATCCATAACATCCTTTGCTCTGAGTAATAAACCAACTGAACTATGCCTAGTATACCCACAACTCATTGCCTTGGACCAACAAGGACCACCGATCTAGATTTATTCAAAAATGATTAAGTAATCTCAGAATTCATTTGAATTCGTGACAACTCATCATGGGTAGATCACAAAGTAGGTTTTGACATAGAGCTAGACACAGGGGCATACTACGGGGAGATGATTAAATCCTTCAATTGCAAAATTGATGACATGCAACTAACATACAAATCTCTAAGTGAAAACCACACTGTGACACTTTTTGATCCTAAAATAGTAAAAAGAAAGGACACATCTGAAGGTGAAAAACTCTTTGAGGCACCTAAGGATGAGGGATTCAATCTCCCCTTAGTGCAATGCATCCAGAGAAGTAAGCAGTTCTAGCATAAAAGGCCATTCCAGTCAATGTGGGAACAAAAGAAACACCCAAGATCACTTTCTATGTCGAATCCTTGTTGGATGAAGAACAAAAGAATCTAGCAGCATTCTTGAAAGAGTGAAGAATCAAATTTCCATGGTCATACACTGATATGCCAGGGCTCGATCTAGAAGTGGTTGTGCATCATTTAGTAGTTTATCTTGAAGCCAAACTAGTGAAGCAAAAATTACAGAAGATGCACCCTCAGATACCACTCTTGGTAAAACTTGAGTTACAAAAGCTTCTTAATGTTAGATTTACCTGACCAATAGATTATCCTGAGTGGGTTTCAAACCTGGTACCAATCTCCAAACCCACTGGGGGCATCAAAATATGCACGGATTTCAAAGACTTAAACAAGGAATGCCCAAAGGATGATTTCCCTCTTCCTAATATTGACCTCATCATGATTTAACAATAGGGCATGAAATGCTATCACTCATGGATGGTTTTTTAGGCTATAATAAAATCATGATTTCCAAGGAGGATCAACACAAAATTTTATTCTCTTGTCCATGGGGAAGCTATTGCTAGAATGTGATGCCATTTGGGCTAAAGAATGCAAGAGCAACCTATCAAAGAGCAATGACCCTCATCTTTCATGACATGATCCACAAAATAGTTGAAGATTATGTGGATGATATTTTGGAAAAATCAAAGAAAATAAGTGAGCACATACAAGTCTTGGGACCCATATTTGATAGACTTGAAGAGTACAAGGTACGATTGAATCCAAAAAAGTGCATCTTTGGGGTTGCATCAAGGAAACTTCTTGGCTATATTGTATCACAAAGAGGGATAGAAATTGATCTAGAAAAAGTAAAATCCATCCTTGAAATGGAACCACCACAAACACTAAAGTAGATGAGAGGATTACAAGGAAGATTGCACTCCATCAGAAGGTTCATAGCACAGTTATCAGATAAAATTTACCCTTTCTCACATCTTCTCCATAAAGGAATAACTTACAAGTGGGATGAGAAGTGTGATAAATCTTTCCAATAGATCAAATACTATCTATTGAAACCTCTAGTTCTCATGCCATCAATACCGAGCAAACCATTGATCTTGTATATCTCAACAACATCAGCAGCACTAGGTGCCCTTCTAGCACAACATGATGAAAATGAAAAGGAAAGAGCCATATATTACATCAACAGGACCTTGGTGGGATATGAAATGAACTATCCATCCATTGAGAAAGCATGCTTAGTAGTGGTTTTTGCTTCAAAAAAGTTCAGACATTACATGTTATTGCATCAATTCAAACTTATTACAAAGATCAACCCACTGAAATACATGTTATCCAAAGCAACTCTCACTGGGTGAATGAAAAAATGGGTAATGATCTTAACTGAATTTGACATAGATTACATGGAGCACAAGGCAATCAAGGGACAAGTGATCACAAACCAACTAGCAGAGGCACCTATCTATGTAGATAACCCTTTGATATTTGAATTCCTTGATGAATCAATGTTCCTTGTTAATCTCACAGATCAATGGAAAATGTACTTTGATGGATCACTGACCCAACACGAATCAGGGGAGGGTATCCTCTTTATCACCCCTCAAGTCATATAGGCTATCATTTCCATGTACTAACAACATTATAGAGTATGAAGTCCTAATCATAGGTCTAAGGATAGCAGTTCAGTGGTAGATACAAGAGTTGAAAGTCTATGGAGACTCACAACTGGTTATCAACCAAGTCAATGATTACTCCTTAAAAGAAGATGGTAGAGAGTCTCAAATACCTTTTCATAGATATAACTTTTGAGAAAATTCCTTGCATGAACAACTAAGCAACATGTGTTATGGAAATAATTGGGTCATTGTTAGACATGTCGCACAACATCCTCTAGTGTGAATTCTTAGTAGAACAACTTCTCATACCGACTTTAAAAATATCTTAATCTGAATTCGTGTGTGTCATCGTTGGTCCTAGATCCCCATGGTATTATGACATATTCACCTATCTAAGAAGAGGAACCCTCCCATTCGATATCACCTCCAACCTTAAAAAGACCTTTGTTAAAAAGGCATCCTGATTCGTGATCTAGGTGATACCTTATACTGCCAAAGCATCGAGGGGACATTAATATGATATCTTAACTAAGAGGAAGCCTTGACTGCTTTAACAAAAGTACATAATGGCATATATGGTTCCCATTCTAGTGGTATGACTTTAGCTAAGAAATTGTTTAGGATGGGGTAATACTGGTCAATCATGGAAAGAGAAGCCCATTAGTATGTACAAAAGTGCAACTAGTGTCAACAACATGGAGATCTGATTCATGCTCCAGCTTAGGAGTTGTAACCAATGGTCACACCTTGTCCTTTTTTGCAGTGGGGACCTTACCTCATAGGAAAGATCACTCCAACCTCATCTAATGGCCACAAGTTAATCATAACAGCCACTGAGTACTTTACCAAGTGGATCAAAGCCATTCTGATGACCTACATAATGGGGAAGAAAATTTCCAAGTTTATCCTAAATTACCTTATCTACCATTATGGTATTTCACAAACCCTTATCTCAGAAAATGAAACACCCTTCAAGAATCAAGATGTGAAAGAGTTATGTCAAATATTCAACATCCAACACCGATTCTCTACCCTGTATTACCCCTAAGGAAATGATCAAGTTGAGCATACAAACAAAACCATTTTGAAAATCCTAAAGAAAAAGGTTAATGAAGTTGGTTGTGACTAGCATCTGCAGTTAAATTATGCTCTTTGGGCCTATCAAATCAATATCTACAGGCCTACAGGTACAACCCCTTTCTCCTTAGTATACGGATCAGAAGCCATCCTACCTATTGACATCAAGCTCCCATTATTGTGAGTGTCACTACATAACCTAATCACTGATGAGGAATACAAAGTATCCCAGATGAAAGAGCTATAATTCTTGGATGAGCATCATCTTGATGCTCTTAATCATTTGCAAGTATATCAAAACTTACTAAAATAGAGTTATAACAAGAAGATCAAATGTCGGTCTTTCCAGGTAGGGGATCTTGTCGTAAAGAAGAATTAGAAGAATCTTCCAAATCAAGATAGTAAAGGAAAGTTTTGAGCCTAACTGGTTGGGTCCATTTGTCATCACAACAAGCTATGGATTAGAGAGACACTATCAACGTCAAGGTATCCTTTATGGGTAGAACCAACCAACAACTTGCATCTTAAAATTTTTATGCCTATCTTGAAGGGTGTAAAATCTAAAATACAAAAAATATAAAATGATCAAAATCCCAAAAATGAGAAAATGATTGAAAATAGTAAAGAAAAATCGGGCTCCCTCTAGTGAAAACCACTTCCAATGGTGCTTTGGGTGTTACCTTGGGTGAAAACCCCACAAAATGTGCACACCTTATGTGAATAAAGCACCTCTAACTATTATTTGGCTTCTTATCCTATCATTCTTTGCATCACCATCCATCCATCACATCATTCATCCTATTTATTGCATCACCCATCTGCATCCATATCATAGCTTGATATTATGAAATATCGTATCCCCTTAGTACTACTTGGTGTATTCCTAAGGTCAGCTTGTCCTACCTATATCAAGGTAGTCTATCACATCACATTGGGGGCAATTTACTGTGGATCAGATCGGGTTCTTGTATATCTTAAGGTTATTGGAAATTGCAATTCAAAAATCCCAAAAAACATTCATAAAATGTCATTATAAAATCCAAAAAACATCAAAATATTGTAAATCTAAAATCCAAAAACATTCAAAAATTATAAATTAAAAAATCCAAAACATCTAAAACACATCAAAATCCCTAAAGAGGTCAAAACATCAAAAATCCAAAAATAGTACCTTGTTGAACTACATGTCTCTGAGCTTGAACGTAGGCAAGGCCATCATTGATGTGCCCTTGAGACACCCTAGGTTAGTCCTTTAGGAGTCTGTCATAATAAACTAACAATCCATTAATTGTTCATCTTCATCTTTAATAAGTCAAGTTAGTCGAACTACATGGTCTCTCTATGTAAAATGTAGGCAAGGCTAATCTTTGATTAGCCCCTAAGGCCCCTAGGGTAGGTCTTTTAGGTTAGGTTCTTGGTTAAAATTCAAAAAATACCTAAACATTCAAATATCGAAAAACCCCTAAAAATTCAAAATAAAAAACCCTTAAACATTCAAATATCAGAAAAACCCAAAAAATCAAAAAACATTCAAAAGACCTAAACAACATCAAATATCTTGGAGAAAACCCTAAATAGCCTCAAATAATAAAAAACCCAAAACATTCATGCAAACTCTCAAAAATATCAACAAACAGCCTCAATTTTTTTTTTTCAAAAATACCAAAAACATTGAAATATTCCAGAAAATCCCAAAACCATCAATCCCATTTCGCTTTCACCTGCAATAAACCTTCACCCATAATAAATCAATCTTCATCTTCAAATTTTGGAAAAACAAATCAAAAACAAGTAACACAAGTCAAAAAGTGAAAACCTAAGTGTCAAAATCTAAAGTCTAGATCATAGGTAAATGCGTCAGTGGAGTTTGTATCAACGGTGTTAGGTCTCAAAAATGCAAGTTTCAACCACGAGAGGTTGCCAAGCTCTCACAACATTTTCGACTAACGTACAAGGCCAAATGATGAATTTGAACCTTGTTCTCTTTAGGCTCTGCTAGACCTAGGCGGGTGCACCTTATGTGAATGAAGCAAATTTGAATTGTGTGTTTATTCCCTAAGTAATTAATCCACAATGGCAATTTGAAGTGGATAAATGAATTCCTATTTTGGTACAGATTGTATAAGTAATATCAAGGTAAAACCTAATATGTTCAGTTAACAGATGTAAAAATAAAATGGATGAAACTAAATGATGAACTATATGAGACCAATGCTTTTTTGGGTATATGGAGTCAAATGAAAAACCTAAGATGAGTGGCCTCACTGCAAACTCAACTAGTATATCAACATTAGTTTATAACTTGTATAAACATGCAAGAACGTAATTACCAGATTCTTCTTAATGATCCAAATGACACTTCCAAGTTACTGTGAATGAATAAAAGGATTTAATCTTTGCTTGAAAGAACCAATTAATCATACCACACAAATACAATGAATGTGCATTGATAAATTGAGTATATACTTGATATATCAATTTAAATATACAGAGAAATATCAACCTTGGAGATAACCTGATAATATATTCTATTAACTCAACAAACAATTGATACCATCATAATGCCACTGAATTAGAGTTTTTCATTAACTTCTTCAAAATGTACACATGCATTTGAGTCTCTTTTGATAAAAACATTGTTACTACTCCTACTTGCTTACTTTTTTCTATCTAACCTTATCTTCTAATAATTCCTTATGGTCTTGGTCTCTCTTATTTATACAAGAGGCAACAAGCTTTAGACCAAAGGACATGACTTTTGGTAACATGACATAATTAGAAGATGAAATGTAACTAAAATAACTAACAACTAACATGCACAGATCTGTTAATCCTCGAGTAAAAGCCTGTGATCATTTAAGACCTGTGCAAGAATTTTACTTTTATGATGAAATTTTGTTGATGATGATTAATATTCATCCAAGCCCACATACTTTTCCTGCCATTTTATTACTGTCAAATCATTCGGCCACTTGTACCCTTGTGCAGTGGTGAAATTTGTAAGGTGGCTTCTCCATCTATTATCGAGAAATTTTTTGACATCCACAACAAATTTTGTGTATCCATTATCCAACATTATAATGCCATCGAGCAAGGTATGGAACCTATAAAGATTGATATTACCACCACTTTGTATGTGTGTTAAGCACTAAGGAACCATTTGATCAAACTCATTCTTCCATTCATCGACATCTTTTAGTTGAACATCACCTTTAATGATCAAAGGGTTGAAGTTGTGTTTTATCGAGTCAAATGCATTCCTTCTACTCTCAACTTTATTCCCTTCATGTTGAACCCAATTTCATATTTCAAAGTTTTACTGATGTGACTGGCCTCTAGCCAATGGTTCCAACGGTGATTACACGCTAGCCTCCTCATCACCTTTTATCCTCCCACAGTACTACGGTACATAGTATTACCTTTTCTTATCATACCACTCTACTGCACACCCCTTTAGTCTTCCTTACGGTACCGCGGTGTCCCCTTAGTGCTTGGCCTTATATACCATTTCCTACTCACTGGTTGGGATTCCAACCCTCCATAGTATAGCAGCCTCCCTTGTTGACACTCCATTATTACACCGGGCCTAACATGAGCTTGTGGTTTTAACCTTCCTCAAGATAGCGGTGTTAACATAGTGTTATCCCTTTTACTGTATATCATGTCACTTTGCAAAGGTCGCAAGGAGGTATGATGTATGGATTTCATGTAGAAATCAAACCAATATGGCAATGGTGTATGGTGGTAAACGCTAAATTAACTTTTATGGATGGTAGAAATGAGATTTCCATGAAAATACTAAGGGAATTTTTTGACTTCACATGATAAAAACCTTAGAATTTTGAATGAAAATTCTGGTTCCAATAGCAGCTCCAGTTGGGGATGAGTGATTTATTAATCATTGCAAGAATCCAAAATATTTTGGTTTCAAACCAAGATTTGAGATGTTACGAAAAGGAAGGTGGAATGGATGGAATGAATAAGGATAAGGATGGAAATGAACCTATACTACTGTACATGGAAAGAAAAAATTGTTTTAATAAGGGAATTCTAGGATTTTCCATGTACTAACAAGTCCTAGTCCCTTTTGAGATTTCCTAAACTACTGTGCATGGAAGAAGATTGCTTTAAGAGGTTTGTCAAGAATTGTCCATGCACTGGAAATCCTTAAACCCTTGGTACTCCTCAAGAAAATAAATGCTTCAAAAATTGCCCATGTACTGGCAACTCTTGATGCTCACCAAACATATTCTGCAAGTAATAAGAGTCTTATCCTCCTTTTCCAGTAACAACAAAGGGCCCTAACCAAAAAGCTTCAAATTTTCCATGTTTCCCCTTTTATTTACATCTATCATTCCACATTAATACCAAATCATCCACTTCAAATTTTCTACTTTTGGCCTTTTTATCAAAAAAATACTTCATTTGAGATTGCATCTTCACATTTTTCTATTGAGCCATTCTCCTTATTTCATCAAGTTCTGCAAGTTGTTCCATTCTTTCCTCCATCAATTATGGGATGTCCAAATATTCCTGAAGGATAAAATTATAGACTAGTAAAAGATTTTGTAGAGGCATCGTGGCTTGTGTACCGTATACTAGTTCAAAGGGATATTTTTCAATTGAATTTTTTGTAGTAATCCTGTATGCCCATACAACATTCCCCTTATTATTTTCAAAAGGATTTTATTACTGGATTCTGCTTGACCATTTGCTTTTGGGTGGTAAGGGGTAGCATACGAAACAATAATACCATATGTGTTACAAAAATTTATAAATTCATCAGACCTGAAACACATCCCATTGTCTATGATCAACCTCACTAGTGTACCAAATCTAGTTAGGATATTTTCCATTAGGAAATTTATTACCACCTTACTTGTTACTTGCTTTGTTGGGATTGCCTCCACCCATTTAGTGAAGTAATAAATAGCCACCAATATCCACTTATGTCCCCTACTTGACTTCTCTTGTATTTCCCCAATAAAATCAATTCCTCGTTGATGGAAAGGGGATTCTACTTGTAAAGGTCTAAGCAGTAGGGCTCCTTGATATCTCATCTTTCTTGAGAATTTATGGCAAGCTTCACACCTTGTTACATACGAAAAGGAATCACTAAAGATCTTAGGCCAGTAATAGCCTACCCCGAGAATCTTATGTGCAGTCGTTTTGGAAGAATAGTGACCTCCACACACTCCTTCATGCATCTCCCTTAAGACATGTCTAGCTTGTGATTCATCTAAACACAACAATAACACTCCATCCCTATTTTTCCAAAATAGATCACCCTCTATGAACACATACTTAGATTCTTGCAACTTCAAAGTTCTCTTTTGGTTTTCATTCAATCCTTTCCTTCGGGGAATTTCATGTGTTTGAGATAATACACAATGTTCGTGTACCAAGAAGTATGTTCAATGCTTGCATCTGCACTCTCTTCATTCTCTATGTTGCAAATTTGATTTGTTTCAATGTTCATTTTTGCCATTAGTTTGGAAAAACCCTGTCCCCTTACTAACATGGTAATTTGAATCTCCATATCAAATTCTTGGATTTCATTAATCCATCTACATCTCTTCCCTGTCACCTCTGTCTGTACCAAAATATCTTTCACAACTGCATGTGGAACATAGGCAATCACTTTGGCTCCAACAAGATATGGTTTGAAAGCTTTTGTTGCTTTGACTAATGCAAAAGCTTGCTTTTCCATAATATCATACTTCAAATCTAACCCCTGTAGTGACTTGCTGAAAAAGGATATGGGTTGCTCATGACCTTCATCATTCTTCTATAACATAACAACAACTATAGTATGGAATGAGGAAAATGAAAATATTTGAAAAGGTTTGGAAAAATCAGGAGACTTTAGGATAGGGGCTTCTTTGATGTCTCTTTTGATGGATATAAAGGCTTCTAAGGCTTTTGCAGTCTAGTCCATCTTTTCTCCTTTTTTCAGCATTTTGGATATGGGTTTAACAATTTCAGCAAAGTTTGACATGAATCTCCTAACAAAGTTAATTTTCCCAAAAAATGATTGAATAGCTTTTGCAATATTGGGAATGGGGATTTTATCTATGGCTTATATCCTTTTAGGGTCTATTATAATCCCCTCTTTTGACATAATATGCCCTAAAAGTTTACCCTCTGTAACATCAAAGTGACATTTTTTAGGATTAAGACTAATACCATATTCCAAAGCCTTGATGAATATCTTCTCCAAGTGTTCTACATGATCTTCGACTTTTTTTGAATAACTGTAAGGTCATCTTGGTACACTACCATTATAGCATTGATCAGATCTGCAAATGCCATATCCATGGCCCTTTGGAAGGTCACCCCTGCATTTGTGAGACCAAATGGCATTCTCACATAAACATACATTCCCCATGGAGTGGTAAAAGTTGTCTTATATTGCTCAAAATATTTAACTTTGACTTGATTGTAGCTAGAAAATCCATCCATCATTGATAACAACTCACACCCTGTCACCTTATGCAGTATAGCTTCCATATTAAGGAGAGGGTATTTATCTTTGAGGGAAGCAACATTTAAATTCCTAAAGTCTACACACAGTCTAATATCCCCATTTTTCTTTCTTATTGGAACCAAGTTTGAGACCCGTGTTGAATGTCTAATGGGCTTGATAATGCCCCCATCTCTGATTTTTGTTAGTTCCTCTTGCATCTTTGGTTCCAGAGTTGGGTTGATGGGCCTTTGCTTCTATCTAAATGGTTTTGCATCTGGTTTTAGTGGGATCTCATGTTGAAATAAGTCCTCCCTATATGCCTTGAGATCGTCATAAGACTTTGCAAACACATGCTTATATTTCCTCAACAACACAATCAACATTTTTCTAATTGTTGGGCTTATTTTCTTCCCAATATAAACCTTTTTTGGTGCTAGCTTAGTCCTCAGATTGATTTCTTCAATATCCTCCTTTTTGACTAGTGTCTGCTTCATGAGTGATCAATCGTTTCCATCATATACCATTTCTAATGACACAAGTCCTTTGGGAAGCTTGTTGGTTTTAAGTTGCAAAACCTCCTTTCCAAATATAGTTTGTTTCCCATCTATTTCCTCCACAAAAGCATTGAAGTCAATCTCCTGAGTCTCATACTGATCTATGCAATGAAGAAACTTTATGAGGTCAGCATCATCATTGAAAACCTACCAGCTATATATATTGTCAAGGATAGCAGGTCTTGTCTTAAATTCAACTTGGGATACTCCAGCTAAGGTGATATCATCTCTTCTCAAGGCTATATTAGCTAAAAAATATGCCATTATGTTTTTTGACCTGTATATCCACTCAATGGAGAAAGCATCAAATAATTCAATTGTATCCCATACAACATTCCTATATTGTTTCAACCTTTTATGTTTTGTAGCATATTTTGAATTGACTTGTGAAACAATTAGTTCAGAGTCTCCCAAGATAGTTGGCAATTTGATCTTATGTTTAACAACCATATTTAAACCAATTAGCAAGGCTTCATACTTTGCTATATTGTTTGTAAATTCAAATGCTAGCAAAAATGAATATTTGAATGTAATCCCTTCAGGTGAAATAAAGACTATTCCTACTCCATTGCCTTCTTGGCTACATGCTCCATCGAAATACATCTTCCACACACCATCATGATTTTTGGAAACATGTTTATCAATTGGATCAGTATTGACTAGTTCAGGTTGGGTTGGTTCTATCCTAAAACTCCCAAAATCTACATCACAAAAACAATTCAATTCATCTTGAGGCACATAATCTACAATTTGATTCATCCTTGGCTCCCAATACAACTCGACTTCTTGACCATTCACTAGTATTGTTGCATAAGATAGGTCGAATTGCACATTCCCTCTAACTATTGTCATCCACTGCCTTGACAAAAGCATCCCAAAATGAGGAGGAGTATCAATCACAGTTATGTCTATATTATAGGTTGCTTGTGGATAAGCAACCAATTTCACTTCAACATCCTTCATTACTCCCACCATTGGGACAGGCCTACTTAGGAATAGTAACATTTTCTTGCTTATTGTTGACCTTATTAGTCCCTTTATTTTTAGCACTTGTGTTTTTATTATTCCCGCTAGATATCAATTGAATAGCACTATCCCTATACTCCTTAATTTTCATCATTTCAAGTAATGGGACAAACATTTTCACCTAGGATAAAGCTTGTGTAAAATCAAAGGAGGTACCTTTTGATTTGATCATCTTATTTTGCTCCAATGATTCTCCTTTGCTTTTCTCTTTTTCTCTTTTATCTGTATCATCAGGATTTTGTTTATTTTTATGCAACTCTTTGCCTTCCTCCTTCTGAACATACTTTTGCATATTTTTGTTAGGCTACTTATTTTTTGTTTTCTTTGGTGCTCCCTGTACTTTATCTTTCACAAATATCCCCCTTGGGACACCATCATCTTCATTTACTATTCTATTCCTTAACCAATATTTACTTTTTTCCTATTCCACTTCAGTGATAGTTAATTTATTGGTTTCCTCCTCGGTTGGTCTCCTTATATTACATTTGTTTAACTAATATGGTGCACTAGGAGAACATTGTTCATCATTTCTTTCTTCATGATCAGAAAATAATTGTTGTTCTGTCATATGGACATTATTTCTCAGGTTATTAACATCATATTCATAACCTTCTTCTTTTGAAGATGAATATCTCTCTTCAACAGATGGAGGATGTGGGAAGTTAAATAAATTGTATGATCTCTCTCTTCATTTCTTGCTAGTGCTTCCTCTTCTTGCATCTTTTGGGCTACAATGCAATGATTAGGGGAATGTGGCAAATCACATACATGACACCAAGGACTATTGTTTACTACATATGCTCCCGTTTTCTTCAATGGATTAGGAGTCTCTTTGCTTTTAGGTCTATCCATCACAGGATTTCCATCCTTCTAATTTGTACTATAAGGCATATCATGTAACCTGGGCCTTTCATTTCTGTATGTATGTTCTTGTCTATGTTGAGGATTACTGAACTGTTGGGGAACCCTAGGATTATCTCTCTTAGCAACCATTCCTGCAGCCTTCCTATTGTTTTCAATAGTCAATGTTATTTTCTGAGCTTCAGCTAAATTTTTGGGGCACCTATTTCTAAGCTCATATCTTGTTTTTGGATCGAATGCTTTCAGATAAATACTCAATGCCGCAGGGTCTGCCAATTTTGACCTAGGTGGTATCTTATTTTGCAATTTGTTGAACCTTCGGTTAAAGTCATAAATCAACTCATTTTGATATTTTTGGATAGTTACTAATTCATGAAAGGAAAATTTTGGTGCACACCGGTTCCCATACTATTCAAGGAACTGATCCTGAAACTCTTGAATGGAATCAATTGAAGCTATGGGAAAACTATTGAACCAATATTTGGCTTCTTCAGTTGGTGACATCATAAATAGCCTCATATGCATATCTTCATATTGCATATCTAGATCTTGAATAAAAGCATTAAAACTTCCTAAGTGTTCCTCAATAGTAATTGCACTACTTCCTATAAATTTTGGGACAAGGCCTCTCCAACTGTTATCCATGGGGTAAAGATATAATTGAAATCCTACCAAATCAAATTATTTGATCATGGTCGTGTATTGCTAAGGAGGTGGGTTGTGGGGATGTTGATATTGATATAATGGATTGTTGTATTGTGTGTGAGGGGGTGGCATATATTGTTGGCCATGAGGTGGTTGAGCATTCAGATGATGTGATGCATTTTGTGGTGGAACATTTGGTTGTATGTATTGATTCCCTAACTGATTCTGAGGAGCTTTTGATGGATTTCAAGGTCCTGCATTATTATTTCCTTTCCTGCGAGGTGGTACATACTTAGAGAGGCTAGCCATTTGAGCATTAATCTGAGCTTTCTGTAATTTTAAGTCTTGGAGCTCTTTTATTGTTTGAAGCCTCATCTGTTCAAGTTCTACTTTTTCTCTTTCTACTTCTTGTCTTTCATACTCCAAGTGTGCATCTAGTTCCTGCTTAGTCATGAATTCATAATCTCCTTCAGGGGCTACATTATTAATAGGCTCATTCTAATTTCCTTCCATTCTATGATCATACTCTTGTTGATTCCTGACTCTTTTAGCCTCCAATTCTGCGTTGAATTCCTCTTGTTTCTGAGGATCTAAATTATAAAAAATGATTCCTTTTCTCTTCAAGAGTATGAGGTTCTCCATTTGAACTATTTGTCCATGTATCATAGCGATCACATGTCTCACAATGTGGTTTTGATGTTTTGTCCTTATTTGTCATGCATATGTCATCAGACACTTTCTTACCCTTATCATTCTTATTCGTCCATTTGTTGTTATCACTAGGACCTCATTTATATTGGGACCTTCTACCATGCATGTTGAGTTGATGTGATGTTCTAATATGTACTTTGTTTTATCAGAGTCACCACTCTCTTTAAAAGTGAGAAAATGTTATAACTTCTTATTCCTAGCAGAGTCTGTGTAAGATTTTTGACTTTATGAAAAAGGCCCTAACTCTAAGATGAATCCCTAGTAGAGTCGCCGAACTGTTAGGTCTCAAAAACATAGGTTTGAACCATGAGAGGTTTCCAAGCTCTCACAACATTTTTGACTAATGTACAAGGACAAATGATGAATTTGAACCTTCTTCTCTTCAGGCTCTACTAGACCTAGGTGGCTGCACCTTATGTGAATGAAGCATATTTGAATTGTGTGTTTATTCCCTAAGTAATTAATCCAAAATGGCAATTTGAAGTGGATAAATGAATTCCAATTTTGGTACAAATTATATGAGACCAGTGCTTTGCTGGGTGTATGGAGTCAAATGAAAACCTAAGATGAGTGGCTCACTCCTGGCAGAAACTCAAACTGTTTGGCATATCAACATTAGTTTATAACTTGTATAAACATGCGAGAACGTAATTACCAGATTCTTCTTAATGATCCAAATGATACTTCCAAGTTACTGTGAATGAATAAAAGGATTTAATCTTTGCTTGAAAGAACCAATTAATCATACCACACAAATACAAAAAATGTGCATTGATAAATTGAGTATATCCTTGAGTATATCAATTTAAATATACAGAGAAATATCAACCTTGGAGATAACCTGATAATATATTCAATTAACTCAAAAAACAATTGATACCATCATCACATCACTGAATCAGAGTTTTTCATTAACTTCTTCAAAATTTACACATGCATTTGAGTCTCTTTTGATAAAAACATTGTTACTACTCCTACTTGCTTACTTTTTTCTATCTAACCTTATCTTCTAATAATTCCTTATGGTCTTGGTCTCTCTTATTTATACGAGAGGCAACAAGATTCAGACCAAAGGAGATGAATTTTGGTAACATAACATAATTAGAAGATGAAATGCAACTAAAATAACTAACAACTAACATGCACAGATCTGTTAATCCTCGAGTAAAAGCCCGTGGTCATTTAAGACATCTGCAAGACTTTTAAATATGATGAGCTTTTCTTGTTGATGATTAATATTCATCCGAGCCCAAATACTTTTCCTACCATTTGCTTATTGTCAAATCATTCTGCCACCTGTACCCTTGTGCAGTGGTGAAATTCGTAAGGTGGCTTCTCCATCTATTATCGGGCAAATTTCTGACATCCACAACAAATTTTGTGTATCCATTGTCCAACATTATAATGCCATTGAGCAAGGTATGAAACATATCAAGACTAATATCACCACCACTCTATATGTGTGTCAAGCACTGAGGAACCATTTGATCAAACTCATTCTTCCATTCATCCACATCTTTTAGTTGACCATCACCTTTAATGATCAAAGGGCTGAAGTTGTGTTTTATCAAGCCAAATGCATTCCTTCTGCTCTCAACTTTATTCTTCATGTTGATCTCAATTTCATATTTCGAAGTTGATTGATGTGACTAGCCTTCTTTAAATGTTCCAACAGCTAATTACCGCGTTACCTCTCATCACCTTTTATCCTCCCGCAGTACTACAGTGCATATTATTACCTTGTCTTATCGTACCACTCTACCACACACCTCTTTAGTCTTTGTTATGGTACTATGGTGTCCTCTTAGTGCTTGGCCTTATATATCGCTCTACTGCGGAATTTGTTCTAACCCTCTGCGGTATAGCGGTTCCAATTGTTATTACTGTTCCTTACTACACCGCTCTACCGCGGGCTAGATTCTAACCCTCCGCGATATAACGATCTCTCTTGTTGACATTGATTATTACACCACTCTACCGCGGGCTAGGTTTTAACCTTCCTTGGTATAATGGTAAAAGAATATAGTGTTAGCCCTTTTACCATGCTACCACAAGTCACTTTGCAAAAGGTCGTGGTAAGGAGGTATTGTATATGGATCATGTAGAACAACCAATATGGCAACGGTATGGCAGTCAAAGGCTATATTGACTTTATGGATGGTAGAAATGAGATTTTGTGAAAATACTAAGGGAATTTTTTGACTTCACATGATAAAAACCTTAGAATTTTGAAGGAAATTTTTGGTTCCAACAAATGGCTTATCACACACCTCATCCTAATCAAATCACCTAATCAACGTGTCCTAGGATGCATCCTTCCTGCAATGGACATCAGTATCATAAATCACCTTAGCTAAATTTAATTGGTAAGAGATATAGATAACACTAACTATTTAATTTTGATATTTTCTTATGATTTATCTTATTTGACCCATTTTGAGTACCTCTTGATGATGTCTATCAAAATGATTTAGAGAGAAAGGAATGTGCCATACTTGCTTAGTTGTTTGGAGTACATTGTTGACTATTGTGCATGCTTTGGTCCAATATAAAGCTTCTAACTTACAGTCCTATGAGGTTTTTGAATGTCAATGTGTGAACAAGAACTATCCTATCTATTTGTAGAGTCAAAGTCCATTACACTAGATACAACGACATCTTGGTTATCAGTACCTTGATGTATCGTGTCTATGTGTTATATCAAAAATAAGGAATGACGAAAAATCCCAATCCCAAGATATGTGCAAATCATCATCATGCATCATGCATCACCATTTCTAATAAAGTCTCAAAGACTCATGGACTTATTGTACTTTTGAATCAATCTCAAATCAATGGTTAATCAATATCTATTTCATTCTTCCATCCATCTTATTCTTCTATCTTTACTAACATTTCTATCCAAGTGTCAAATATGTGTGATATATCAAAATATACATGAGACTACCCATGGCTGATGACTATCTATACATCATCAAATTTGTCTACATCAACATTTGAGCTTTCCAAGAACTAATTTTCATCCTCTTTACCAACAATCTCTCTTCTGTCGGGGCATCTATATCATCTTCAGCTCAACGATCTAAAAAGTTGCAACTATTTGATTCAAAAGCAACCTTAAATCTCAAGCATCTCGAGCACAAGTCTAATTTTCACCTATCGTGAGCCCGATCGAAACAATTTATTGTCTGATCGATCTCTCGAGGGGGCAACTAACCATCTTTCAATCATATCGATGTCAAATCATCTAACAAATTTTGTTCCTAGCCTTGCTAGCAAATCTTGATCAATTTATCAAATCAATCATCATTGGAATATATTTCCCTATCAATCCTTGTGTTGTTCATATCTTGAAAACACTATCCTTGCATTGTTGTGAATCCTCAACAATGTTATCAATCAATCAATTAGATTAATCAACTTTAGCTTGACTATCAACATCTCAAAGAGATCATCGATATCCATTTTTGCATTAAAATTAACATCAAAATCAACATCGAAATCAACATCAGTCTTTGAACCAATGCAACAAGTACATTGCTTCAAAGAGGGGCAAAATGTAGACACTTAAAAATGTCTCGATGGATCACATTGGCTAACTAACATCATTTAATCTCGAAACCCATCCTCTTTTCGTTTAATTGATTAAATTTGCCTAGCTATTTAATTAATTATGTCATTTGTATCTATTAACCTAATTAATTTAATTAGGTTAATTCACCCCCTTTCATGCTAACACTTCGTCCTATTAAATTAATTAAATACATCTAATTATTTAATTTAAGTCCCTAAGTCTTCTTATTTAATTAAATAACTCTAGAATTATTCAATTAAATATCATTTCACTTTCCCCTTTTCATTAAATCACTTTATTTAATGAATATCATATAATTCCCCTAATTTGCATAATTGAAACTTTATTTAATTATCAAATTACTAATTAAATCTAATCACCCCCACTTGCAAGGGAATATTCCTCCTTTGCACATTCCTCCAAAAGGGAATATTCCCATGGAATATTCCTTCCCCTTTTGCACATTAAAACTTTAATTTAATTTTCTAAATATCTATTTTCCTCATCCATGAGAATATTCCAAAGAATATTCTCTTTTCCTCACTCATTTGAAAAAAGGAATATTCTCTTTCATAACAAACTTAGGAAACTTCATGTGCAAGTTAAAAGTGTGTTTTTTTGGAAGAATATGGGCCCTTGATTATTTTCTTGATCCATGTGATCATTGATTCTCACCTGTTGATGAGAATCCATGATCCATGTTTCATCTTTCCTTCATCCTTGACCACTGATTAACCTTTTAATCTCAACCCTTCATTTCTTATTTGTCCTCCTATAAATAGGTCACTATTTGGAGATAAATGGATCCATCTTTTTGAGAGCAAACTCATGTTGTTGAAATCACTCACACTCACACTCATATTTAACACTTGTTTAGTATCATTTTAGCTTAATTACTTGCATTAATTAGCTTAGCTTCCATTAATGGCTTCCATGATAACATAAATGCATCCATTTTAGTATTGTGTAATTAGGGTTTCAATATTTTTAGTTTAAAATCCATTTAGATTAGATTTTCATTCACATATCTTGATCATCGTAGCATAAATATTGTTAAAATAGCTTGCATCATGTTCATTTAGCTTTAAATAATGTTTCATCACACATCTCACAATGGGTTCATCAATTTTCTTCAATAAAATTGATTGAAACAAGCTCATTATCCAAGGGATTGGGAAAGGGTCACCATTCCACATCAACGCGACACCACTCCCCAAATAGGATAAGTTTCAATGGATTAGAATAGGTATTTCTAAAGCTTTTGTAGTTTAATATGCTAAGTTTTAATGGATTCCTAGTCTAGTGTTTATTTGAATGATCTCTATTGGGATTGTCGT
Source organism: Sequoia sempervirens (assembly GCA_007258455.2). NCBI lineage: Eukaryota > Viridiplantae > Streptophyta > Pinopsida > Cupressales > Cupressaceae > Sequoia > Sequoia sempervirens. Next base: position 105,709 of record VDFB02264967.1, read on the forward strand.
TTAGTGGCACAATTATGCTTCGTATCCTTATGGATCAAGTGTAGTCAGCCCATACTAATCCCTCGATCACAATTAGTTTTAGTCAGCCTATACTAATCCCTCGATCACAATTAGTTTTAATCTCATTTAGTTGTGTCTTCCAATATTTCCTTTTCACACTTTAATTCTATTCAATTTAGATTCAACATATGCATTTAATTTCCATGTATTATTTTAATCTAGATGCTCTTTTGATTTCACTTTAGATTCAGTATTTACTTTTGCTTTTGTTAAATAGATAGTAGAATATATCATTAATTTTTGTGAGAATTTTTATATTGCAATCAAGACAATATGACATGGCACCTTAGCTAGAGTAATTAATTTTTTCATTATTAAATCTTAGGAATCAAATCACTAACTAGGAGTTGAGCCACCATATTGAAATCCCTTCAAATCCTTCTACAAACAACTCCAAACACCACCCTAGATTGATAAAATTAAATTATTGGAAATTGATGACTACAAACAACCTATCATTTTTGGCACCATTGTTAGGGAAATAACTACCAAGTTAAGGATTTGGTAGGGTTTATAATCAAATTATTATAGTTTATGAGTAAGCCTAGAGATTCTCTAGGGTGCTTCATAAGAAACTCTTAGTTAGTGTGACAAAATAATTACATTCAAGATCTATTCTAGATGATTCCTCAAACAAATTATCAAGTCAAGAATCACACATGACATCCCTTGGACCTTGCATCACCATGGTAGAAAATAATGGAGATGAATATGGACCAACCAATAGAACTTTCTCATATCTAATTTCCCTGAATCCTAATATAAATGCTCCCCTTATGAAAAACATATCCCCTCAGTGTTACTAAAATTTAGAGGAAAAGTTTTTAAAGATTCAGATAAATTTCTATTTGAATTCAAATTTTTATGTTAGACATATGATTACAAGGTTAACAACTAGAAATTGAAACTCTTCTCCCCCACCTTAAAGGAATCAACTTTGTGTTGGTTTATGGGATTAACTACTTATTCCTTTCACACATGGGAGGATATGGAGATGTGTAGGAAAAACTATCCCTTTTTCACACTTAATTCAGGAATGAATAATAATAATAAAATGAGCTTAATGATGCCTTAATTTAGTGTTGTAATATGTATTTTAGATATTCACACTAAGTTTAGGGCCCCTTTTAATTAAAATGGACTTAATTGTGCCTTATTTTTGGTGTTATAAGGTGTACCTTTACACTTTCACACTAATCTAGGGCTTTATTAATTGATTGAGGTTAATTTTTCTTAATTGGCCCCTTTAATTCAAATCCAAGCCTAATTAATTGTAAATTATGAGGGATAAAACCCAAAATTCATGAATGCCATAACATTATGCTTAACATTGGGTAATGTGTGTCCTAGACAAGTGGCCTAGGACCCATTTGTCATAGGACGAATGGGTCCTCACTTGCTCCTAGGACCTAAATTCAAATTATGTTTTTGGCAGTTTTTCAATGATTTCAAATGTACATTCAAATATTGGCTTGTGATATTTGAATTTTGGGAATTAATGTTAAGATATGTATAAATATAAGGTTATTTCACTATGTTTCAACCTAGCAATTTTGATGAGAGAATTCCTACAAGAAAGTTCAGGTTATATCAAGAGAACTTTCACAAGAGAATTATTGGAGCATTCAAGAGGGATATCAATGCATTCAAGGGAATAATTATAGAATATTATTGCAAAAATCAATATTCCTATCACCATGTAAAAGATTTATTGCATTGTGCATGTTGTTTGAGCTAATATGGTGATGTACTTGTTCAAGATCTATTAAAGCATTCAAGGACATTATCTCTAATCAAGTTTCATGATCAAGATCTACATTCATTGAGGCCACTTCATGCAAGTTTGTAGATTTACAATCCAAGGTTCAAATAAGGTTTGGTGAGTTGTTTCATGTTGTTCATTCATCATTCCTTCATGATTTTCTATTTCATTACAAGGTTTAATTACCAAAATAGGGTTTTACCAAGGATAATCCCCATTCCCTAATAAAACAACATTTTTCTCTCTTTGATGTGTGATTGCAAATTTTAGGTTGAAGATCCTTTGAAGAGAAAAATTGAAGAAAGTTGCAAATTTGTCAAAGTTGCAAGAAAAGTTGTCATATCACAAAAACTCCTCTACAAAATTTATTTTTGGTTTTTCGACAATGAACATCAAGAATATGGGAGTGCAGATACAATAGAAGACAACCCAAAAAGCATTTTTTAGGAACCCTAGCCAGGACCCATTCGCCATAGGGAAAATGAGTCCTCAATGAGCTTCAAAAGGTGACTTTTAGTGAAAGGTACACATTGATTTCCCCTTTCCAGACTTGCCTTTTGATTAATGTTCTTCATTTGCACCTTATACCTTACATTTTGAATAAAATTAGGAAAATAGGTCTTTGTGGTGAACCCATTCATCCATACCTACATTTTCCTTTTTTTCAGGAAACCATCTTTCTTAATAAGCATCAAGATTATTACAAAGTTTGAGACAAGAAGGAAGAATTTTTTTTAATGAAACAATTAGAGGATGAGAACTTAGAAGATTATGTTAACTGCTTCATGTTTATTCATCAAAGGTGTGGGAGCAATTAGGATGAAGAAATTAGCAAAACCATTTTCCTAAGAGGAATAGATGAAGTTGCTAGGGAAGCTTTAAACCATACGAGACATGCAAATATAAAAGTTAATGTTTGGGAAGATTATAGAGGTTTGTAGGAATTACTTCCACACTTGATCCAACAATAGGATGCTTAAAAAAGGGAAAGACAAAAATAGTGATGCCACTCAAGTAATAGAAGAATTTTCTAACCTCAAAATTGACATCCTACTTCACCTAAATACCACTTTGGACATGGCACAACTAAACAATAAGACTACTAAACCATTGGCCATCTACTACTTGTGATAGAGAGAGAGAGAAAAACCCACTTAGAGAATCCCCCTAAATTGTATCAAGTTGTGTGGGATTTGTGAAAAGAAACATTCCATTGATGAATGTAGTCTATTACCCAAAATTAAAAAATTGAAGAAAATTCTACAAGTTGGTGAAGAACTCAATTTCACTAGTCAAAGGCAACCTAATTCTAGTTTTAACCCATACCCTAGATATTTTAGGCCAAGAAATCCTTCAAATTGGGGACCAAGCCAATGGTTTGGACCTTGGGGAAGTCCAATCCTAAAAATTACACCACCAAAAATGCCACTATAGTGGGGATTATCGTGATTCCTACCTAAATGGATCAACCCATCATAGGCCAGTCATTAATGGAAAAAATCAAGTTAATATCACTAGTCATAGGTCCCTAAACATAATCAAGACTAATGTGTTATTGGAATCAACCACAAGCTCTACTTCCTAGGCCATCTTAAACACCATCTCAAAATCCCAATGAACAAGTAAACCAACCATAGTTTCCTACCCAACCTATGTCAAATCCTAAGAATAATTAGCCATAGCAACCACTCTATAATAAAGACCAAAACATTGTAACATTGAGCATAATAAAACTTAATTATATCCACAAATAGTTCCAACTAAACCCTTACCAATAAATCCACTTGTGGGTACCAGAGAAGGACCATTAGAACTAGAGAGCTTCAAAGATGCTCCCAACCCAATATCAATTATTTTTCTTCAATAGCTACAAAAATCACTATTGCTACAAGAGACTTAAAACTTTAAAATAGCCCTGAAAGATTCTTACTTGATTAGAGAACTCCAAAAGATTAACATCAAAAATCCTCTATTATAAGCCATAAAAGATATCCCTAAAATCAACCAAAAAATCAGAAGCCTATGCATAAAGACCCTTAGAAGGAAGAATAAATTACCAACCACCTTTTAAGTATAGGGGAACTCTTTGATGACTTTTTAATTAAATTAATTTTATAGAAATATGGAGACATGAGTAGCCCTAGAATTTTATTTGTCATCAAGGTAATATTAGTTTCAAATATATTGATTTGTTTGGGGGATAACATCAATGTGACAACCTTTGATATGATGATGAACTATCCATGACTAATATCTGACTTACATCCACAATTTTTCAATTGGCTTATCAACCCATTACTAGAATTGAGGGGGTTTTGGAAGACATCATTGTCATAATAAATACTTGGGAGTATCATGTAGATTTCTTGGTCTTTCAAGTAAATAAAAATAAATATGGATACCTAATCATATTAGGTCTTCCTTAGTTAACTACAACATTAGCTCTCATTGATCGTTGATGAGGGAATGTGACCATTTCCAATGGGATTAAGTTGAAGGAACTATCTAGCTATTCACTTACTAAAATTTTCATGCAATACAATAATAAAATGTGGATAGATGATGTTACAAACTTAGATGAGGAAGATTCTTCCACATTAGCCCCAAAGGACAAGGAGAGAAGGATGAATTACCCCTTGAATGAGATATAATAGGATGTCTATAGATAGCTCTAGAGAGCCCCAAAGGACTCGCTAAAAGAGTTTAATTTCCCATTTATAGAAGCAATTTCACCTCAACTAGGCTATCAAAACATAAATATGCTATATTAGCACTTCCCTCATTCTTGTCCCCTAAACACATCACTCGATGCTTATAGGGAAAATTATTCTATTCAAATGAGAACAAAATAGATCATTATTTAACAAGACAAGCAATTTTCCATTAACAATTAGTTGATAGATGGAGAGGAGGCACAACTAGTCAAACTATTGTAGAACCACACATAAGCCTTCACATGTAAATACAAAGATATGAAAGGAATTCACCTAATTATCTATACACACCAAATTTATACCAAAATTTTCTAACGTTTGAGCCAATCTTAGAGAAGAATCAACCTTGATCTAAGGGAAATAGTGAAATAAGAGATAAAAAAAATTCTACAAGTGGGATTCATCTACCGTATTTTTAACAGCCAATGCACCTCACCATTGGTAATTATACTCAATAAGAATGAAGAATGGCATGTATGCATATATTATATGGAGTTGAATAAAGCAACCAAAAATTATTATTCCCTCACCCCTTCATTGATTAGGTTCTAGAGAATCTATCCAATAGTCATTTTTTAAATTTTTGGATGGTTTTAGTGGGTACAACCGGATCTAGGTAGCTTCAAAGGATCAAGACAAGACTACTTGTACTTTCCCATGGGGAACATATTCCTATGATTTCTTTCCTTTGGACTATGCAATACTCTAGTTTCTTTTTAATGAGTTGTCCTTGCAATCTTTGTAGACCCAACTAATGCGTTAAGGTGTACATGGATGATTTCATAGTCCACAATAAAACCTTTAAGGAAGCCCTACATTTAATCAAGTCCTAGATCAATGTAAGGAGCATCAGTTATCTTTAAACCATGAGAAATTTATCCTTATGATGGCTAAAGGAATTATCCCAAGAAGGCATTAAATTAGACCCTAAGAAAATTGAGATCAATGTGTAAATCCTTGCAATAAGAAGTTTCCTATGGCATGATGGATACTACAAATAGTTCATTAAATTTTTCAATAGGATAGTATACTTGTTTACTCCATTGATGAAGGACTCTAAATTCACTTGGACTAGTGAGTGTCAACAATATTTTAAGTCCATCAAGAAGTCTTTGATTATAACACCTATTATCAAAGGGCCAAACTAGGGAGAACCTTCCATATTCACATAGATGCATCTAACCAAGCTATATGAGTTTTTTAGGACATACAAGTGAATCTAGAGGTACACATTCCATCTACTATATAATTAAAACTTGAATCTAACAAAGAAAAACTATAATACTATAGAAAATGAATTCCTAGTAGTAGTCGACATCATTAACAAATTTTGCCACTACATCATAGGATACAAGGTCTTCGTTCTTATTTATCATGATTTCATTGGTACCTAATGAATAAGGATGTAGTTGAAGCTAGGATCATTCATCCATTTATGTTGTTACAGTAATTTGACATCATTTTTATTAATAAACTAGGGAGATACAATGTGGTCGTTGACTTCTTGTTAAGGTTGTCTATGTAGGGAAATGATGGACTAGTGAATTTGTTGATTTAGATAATTATTTAGCCATTGGGAGGTGTCCTCCACACTTTATTCCAAGATAATAAAAAATTAATCAATAACAACTCTAGGTTTACATGGCTAAGTGGCGAACTATTTAAATGTTGCCTTGATCATGTGTTACAAATATTTGTGTAGGAAACTTAAGTGTATGATATTATTCAATGCCATGAAGATCCATTAAGGAGTAATTTTCAACTTTATGAATGGTACAAAAGGTTCTTGAAGTAGGCCACTACTAGCATACTATGATCAAGGACATTCATTAGTATGTCAAACAATGTGAGCAATGCCAATGGTTGGAAAGACTTACACTCTTTGATGAAATGCCCCTTCTCCCTCAAGTGGTTTTTGAACCATTTGAGAAGTGGGACCTAGACTTTGTTGGAAGGATTGAACCACCTTCTAAAGGTAATCACTACATACTGGTTTGCACTAACTATACCAATAAATGGGTGGAAGATAAGGCCTTGCCTACAACACAAGAAGAGAAAGTGGAAAATTTCCTATAAAAGAACATTCTATAGATGTTTGGAGCCCCACAAGTTTTGGTTTCAAATCAGGGTCCATAGTTCATGTCAATAATGATCAAAGATTTTATGAGAAGATGTCAAATCAATCATATAAACTCTTCTCCTTAACATCCCCAGATAAATGGACAAGTTGAGGTGACTAACAAGGAATTGGAAAATATTTTGACAAAGACTATTTTAGCCAATAAGATTGGCTAAGCTAACATATTGACATAATTTATTTGGGCTTATAATTTACCACATGGAAGATTATCATCGATTTCACCCCCTACAAGTTCATGGGAAGAAACCAATATTCTCTATAGAGTATGATTTGGAAACACTAAAGATAGTGTTGAAGGTCAATATTGATTAAAAAAAGGCTCAACAACTCCATATTACACAACTCACATAATGGATGTTGTTGGCCTCCTCTAATGGTTCAATAACTAAGCCCTTAAAGCTATAACTTAGAGATTAGATATCTACACTAAGTAGTTATCTTGCTCATCATGAAGGTTCATTTCATTGTCGACCCAAGGGCATAAACTTGAAATGGGTCATCACTATCTGTGCACTAGGAATCAATTGCAGTCATCCCCGTCCTATAACTATAAAGGAAATAGTACTGAAAGTAAAATGATTGAAAGGAATTAGCATAAGTACTGAGCATGAATCAACAACTAAACTGAACTGAAATGAATGATAGAAACAAAAATCTCAACAAATAGACAGGAAGTTACTCTGTCTTCCTTGGCTGCAGGAATAGACACAGAACAAAGTTCCAATGGTTGTAGGAACAAACAACTGCTAAGTCTGTAACTAATTGCTGAACAGAAAAATAACTACTGAACTAAATGGATGGAATTCTCACCAAGTGGGCCCCCTTGAATGAGTCTTCCCTAAAATAACTCGGATGCAACAATCAAAGTATCATTTTATTCATTGAAAACATTGTTACATCATAACAACAATATGACTATATTCCTTGAAATTAAAAATGAAAGTACAATATCAGAACATCCAACTCCCAGAAGAGGAACATTTGATCATTATTTATAGAAGGAAAGCGTCTAACTAGCCCTAATTAACTTAGTAGTCAACTCCAACAAACTAGGAGAACGCCATTTATTGAAAGCATGAAAAAGAGGAAGGAGGTTATGCATGCACAAGACTTAGTCAAACCAATCTTGCCTCAACGAGGATCCAACATAACAAAACTTCCTAAATCTACTCAACTAATAGACATGGTCATTTAAATTCAAGTTATAACTTCTACACAACTTGGAAGTTTCCCTCCATTGACCTCTTTAATGTCCATCTCTTTTTGACTCCTTTAGCAATTGGCCAACTGGCATGAACTTCTTCCACCTTGCAAGCTTCATTTATATCTACATCTTAATGTGAACCTGCATTATGACATTAGCATGCACAAGACAATTGTATATCCATAATCACCTTAGAGTAACATTCATTCAATCACATGAAAAAATAATATAGATATATCACATAGCAGGTTAATACTATCAAAAGTTACAAGGATAAGTCCATGTCCATAGTTCATAAGTTTAGGGAAATAACATAGAAAGTATTAGTAACTAGGTGCTAAAACCCCATAGTAACAATAACAAACATATGATAAACCCTAACAAAAATGAGTCATTATTTGGACTCATCAGATGTGATGTGATTGGATATACCTCAACATACCAAACTCATTCAACATCAAAGGAATGAGTGTCATGACAAGAACATCATCAACAAATAATTTAAGGCTAGAAACTGGGTGTTGTTAAATGATTTAATATATCATTATTTCAAGGGAAAATTTCATACCAAGTGTGTCACCGAAAATTGTATACTCTTGAAGAAAGAGGCAATTTTGCGCTTAATTTGGTCCTATTTTTGGCACCATTGCATTAATCATCCTTTAAAGCAACATTTATAGGACCCTAAGACTCATTATTTTGGACCTTAAGGCTTATTCCACCCACAAATCATACAAATCCCGACAAACAACATTCAAATCGTTCAAATTCTAGAAAACCCACCTCAAAAACCCCTGGTGGGACTAAGTCGCCTAGGGTGGCGACTTAGTCCCTTTTGGGGGATTTTTCAATTTTGAGTGGGAAAACAACCAACTTAATTCAAATTTCTTATGGATGTTTGCCTGTGAGGACTAAATAATGAATAATTAGGTATTGATTCCTATAAATATATGTTCTTAGGTCATTTTTCACAACATTTTTTAGTCATTTTCAACAAAAAATCCAAGAGTCAAGTGTTGAATATCTTTATTGAATGGATCAATAAGGGAATTTTTTAGTGTTGAATATATGTGACTATTGAATGGATATAATGAAAAAATGTTAGACTCTGGAGAGCTATAATTGGTATGATGAGAGGTGTCAAAGAGATGTAGGAAATACTTTGGTTGGAATTATAGAATATGAAAGTGATTGTGAAATTATGCACAATATAATTAGAACTATACAACTTCCTTGTAAAAAGTGGCATGGTGAGGATTGTTTCCTATGTGTGGATTGCACAATGAGGTGAGGTGACTAAGAATTGTAATGATAATGAATACACACAAACTAGTGATCCAATCCAATTTGGCACTTATTGAGCTACATAATTCCATTAGGTGTTCCTAGTGATGACTTGTGCAAGCCTCTCACCTTGCTAGTAGCCACATCAAATTTGGGATGCATAGGAGGACTGGTGCAAAAATGGTGACAAAATCATATTTGGGATCCTTTTACCTCACTTGTTTGTATTAATGATACTATTATGCTTCAATAATTTATAATAAGTGAACAAAATCACTAGTATACCATGACGTACTACATATTGGAAGGGGTATACTTTATTAATTCACTAATGGGTGCAACTAATTCACTTGTACATTATGTCTAGTACTACATATCAAAAGGGGATCTACCTTGATAAATGAAACTCATTCCACAATCTACCCAAAATCAAGATGACCTTGTCTTGTATCTTTTTGGAAGAGATTACATTTATTTCTATGAGCATGGGATAGATGGAATACACTTGAACACTTGGTATGTTTAATACAAATATAATTACCCTTTTGTAAGAAAAATAGATAATACACAAAACTACTTACCTCAAGGTGTCATTGCTTGAATGTGTTGTCAGTGTTCATGTGCGAATGGAGCTATCTAGAGCATGGTAACACAACACCAATTCTATATTCAAATGCCCTTATTGATCACATATTGAGGAAATGGCTCTAGAATGACTTAGAAGCTCTAGATGAGCTCCTTGTAAGATAATTTATATTGAGAAATATTCTTTCCAACCTTTAGAATGCTAGTAAGTTGGTTGATAATGGTTGGGTTGACTACAATATAGACCCCCTTTATGGTGGTTAACTTGAGGTGGTAATTCTACATGAATTCCTCAAGAAATTCTAGTTAAAACCCTTCAAACTTCTACAAAATTCTAATCAACGAACTTGATCAAACCCCTCAACACTTGGCCATTCAATCACTACATTTTTTTGCTTAGATTTCCTTTTGTATCCTATGACTGGACTGGTGACTATTGAATGGATCAAAACCAAGTGTCACCGTCTTTGGTTTTATTTTTAGTGGTCTTGTCTTGGATTCATTACCTAGTGGTGACCCAAACCCTCATGTTTTAATGGGGATACATAAATTAGATAGAGAATCAAAAGAATCTCCCTAGGGTTACATTTGTCATTTTGGGCCAAGCTTGCAAGAAAATTTATATCTTACAAGTGATAAAGGAGAGTGGGTTACCCTCTCATAAGAAACCATTAGATGTACAACTCACTTCATGGAATTAGACTTCACATAACTTTGAGTATATCAAGGACATCATTAGAGTGTCATGTACAAGCCTAGCATAGCAAACCCATTGATTATTTATCCTTTGTAGTGCACTAGTAAGTAGTTAGCTCTAGGATTTTTTTCACATCACTTTTAAAAATAGAATAGTAAGCCATGTATACTCTCCTCTTGCACCCTTGTATGAGCTTGAGGATCAAAATTGATCATCATGTGAGATCAATATTCCATAGTATTTACACCTAGCCCAAAGTATGTTTGTGAGCCTATAAAATTAAACATTCCTACTTGATTAGATAAAATGTTCTAGTGTCTTCGTTTTTGTCTTGTTTGTGTTAAACCTATGTAAAAGCTTGATTCTAACCTTTCTAAAATAAAAATTAATCAAAGCAATAAATTATGACCCTCATTTTCAACCAATTCAACAACCCCTTCAACTTTGATGATGATGATAGCCTTGTAGATCAAGACAAATATTGTGAAGATGATAGTCTTGTGGATCAAGATAAATATATCAGTGAACCTCTTTATCTTATACTTTCCTAATGATTCTATCTTGATTCTAGAGGACTCTTCCACATGGAATCTATTTTTGATGGCTCCTCCACCAATCATGGCTTAGTGACAAGCATGTTATTTATCACATCATAGGGTGGTCTCATCCTTAACACTTTTAAGATTTCTTTCCTATGCACCAACAATGTAATATAATATGAGGCCTTAATCACGGGTCTTAAAATTATAGTGCAATGGAACATACAATAGCTCCTTGTGTATGGGGATTTTGAGTTAGTTAGTAGGAAAGTAAAAAAAAATCAAACCAAGGATGATAAATGTGTTTCCTATAAAATATTGATTGAAAACTTTAAATAATATTTCACTCATTTCCAAGTTGAATAGGTACCTCACCTCAATAGTAGATTAGTTTATGTCATGGACATAATTGGTTCCCTCCTAAAGATGCCATACGATAGTCACTAATGCAAGTTATTAGTTGAGAAATCATTGACACTTGTGTATGACACCTTAGATACTAAATTGATATACATTTTTTTATCCCAACTCTCCCTAGTAACAAAATATCTTCACCTACCTCCACAACCAAATCATTCCACCTAACCTCTATAATAACCAATACATCTCCCTTCTACATTGTTTGTTCTACTTCACCTTCCTTGGTGATACTACATATTAAATGGGATTTTGTGGCACTTTACTGTAATGCCTAAATATAGAAGACTCTACTCTCACAATCAAATAAGTTTATGATGGTATTTATGGATCCAACACTAATGGTATGATCCTCGCTAAGAAAATTCTCAGAGTGAGATATTATTATCCTACAATAGAAAAATATGTGTCAGTATGTCAATAAATTCATACCTTGTCAATAGCACGAGGATCTCATGATTCATGTGTCATCTTAAGAACTATAGAAAATTACAAATATTTGGCCCTTTTCCACATAGGGCCTTGATCTCATTAGAAAGATTAAATAATCCTCCTCCAATGGCCATAAGTTCATTATCAACACCAAAAATTATTTCACCAAGTGGGTCGAAGCTATTTCACTCAGTTACACCACTAGCCAACAAATTTCCAAGTTTATCTTGCATCATATCATTTTTTAATGACATTACTTTCTTTATTATCACTAATAATGGTAATTCATTCAAAAATCATGAAGTATTTTCCCTATGCAATTAATTTTACATCAAGAATCAATGGTCCCCTCTATACTATCCACAAGGTAATGACCAAGAAGAGGCATCTATAGTGTAGAAAATTGTATACCTTAATAATTTCACATTATGTTTTGTCCCCCTAATTTATTGGACTTAATTAAGCTTCAAATTTTCCAAATTATGCATTCCAAAGCCTAATTTTTACCATTTTCCAAAAGATTGCAAGCTTGGGGTAGGACCCATTTGCCAATGGGTGAATGGGTCCTCCTTATCCAAGACCCAAATTCAAATATGTTGGTGGCATTTTAACATCCAAAACTCAAATATGAAGTCTTGGCTTTTGGAATCTAATTTTCAAGAAATTGGATAAACACCTATAAATACTTAGTTATTTTATCATTTGAAAGCTAACATACGTTATCTAGCATTCATGAGAAAAATCTATTGTCAAGAGCAAGTCAAGAGTAGCATTTCAGAACATTACTACAACAATTCAAGATCCAACATGTCAAGTCATATGTGTGTTCATGTCATTATTTTGTGAAGGCTAACATCTTTTTGTAGGTCTCCAAAGCATTCAAGAATTCAAGAAAGCAAGATCCAAATCCTTGAGGAGAAGTGTATGACTTCATACCTTCAAGGAATCCATTGAAGGGTGGTGAGTTGCAACATTATGTTCATCATTCCTTCCTTTCAATTATCATTCCTATCATTGGCATTGTCATTGTAGAAGTGGGAACACTTACACAAGTTTTGACTAAGACAAGCCCCTATATGGCACAACATTTCCCCCCTCTTTGAATGTGTAGGTTATAGGTTTGGAAAATATCAAAGGAAGATTGAAGGAAAATGATCAATTGTTGCATTTGTTGTCACCAACTTTTCCAATACATGGAAATTCACCTGCATAATTTATTGACAATATTCCGACAAGTTTGCAACCAGGAATCAGGAGCTCAGATCCAACACCAGAGGACTGCAAAAATAGTTTCAAGACCCCTTATCAAAGAACCATTCACCCTTGTGTGATTGAGTCCCTTTGCATATGTTGATTCCAAATTTTGGTGATAGGTACACATCATCAGACATCTCACAGACCCACTTGTAAATGAGTGTTTCTGTCTATTTATCTTTGGGATATTACATTTATCATATTAATTCATATAGTTTAATTAGGGAAATCATTCCAAATCATTTCCAATTCATTCCTAAGACTCAAAAGGATTAGATCCAGGTCTGATTGACTCACCTTGGAGGTTGAAATCCAATCTATGCACCTTGTTGATTTGCATCCCAATGAAATCCTAGAAATGATGGAATTAAACCTAGGTTTTGGAAATTAAACTTAAGTTATCCACATTTTTATGTTTCAACATTTAATAAAATTTTGATCAAAATCCTCAAGAAAGTTATCAGTGATGATGGGAACCTAAAACTCAATCCCACCCTATGTGCTTACTACACTAGTATCCACACACCTATAGGATCCACCCTCTATTCACTAGTCTTTGGAGTAGAAGCCATCTTGACAATTGATATTGAACAACCATTATTACACATCTCTTTGTGTAACCTCATAAGTGATGAAGAATATTGAGTTGTACCACTACATGAGATTGAGTTACTTGATGAAAGATGCCTTAATACCTTGAATCATCTAAGAACCTATTAAAATTGGCTTCTACCACATCTAGAACAAGAAAATCAAGGTTAGATAATTTGAAGTTGTCAACACAATACCAACCTATTGTGCCTGACACTCAGACCCTATTTTGTTTCTAACAAAACGGGGGCCCCCTTTTCTTTTGTGTTATTTTCTCTCATTCTTTCCTTGTCGTCTTTTGTTTATTTCTTTTCCCTTCTTCCCTTTTTCCCCTTTTTTTCTTCTCCCTTCTTGTTTCCCCTTTCTTCTAAGTGTCTTATGGGTATCAGGATTTTGGGATTCTCCATACTAGCATGCCAAATGGATTGGGCCCAATCTTTGAGGTTTATTCATCACTTCGTACTAGTTGTCGCTAATTCAAACTTTCACATGTTGGGGTGTTCATTGAAGTGAACCCTCAATCTTGAATGCCTAATGATGGCAATGTCACCTCGGTCACCAAGCCAATCACATCTAGTAGCACATTTATTTCACTGACAGTGTGTTTAAGTGAGCCATTAATGGGGTAGTTGGAATTCATGGAGTGGATTTGTAGGCAAATGGCTAGTCATTTTTGTTATTTACCTTGTGCGATTGAAGAGATTTTTGAGCTCTACAAATTTCAAACCCTTCCTTTGTGAGTGCTTGCACTTGTACCCTTCCACCATTGTCACTACATTTGTGTTGGTTTGGTGTTTGGTTGTCAGTGCTCATTCATTTGTGTTGTGTGTGCATGGTCTTGTGCTCACTCGTGTTCACCCTTGTCCCTGCGCTCTTTTTCTAGGTAGGTATTGTGATCTCTTTCAGTTTTTGTGTGTGGGGCTTGTTTGTGTGTTGTTTTTAATTGATTCGATGTTCTCCCCTTTTTTTTCCTTTGTTTTTCATTTTTCCTCCATTTTTTTGGTTTTTCCTTTGTTCTTCTTTGTTTCCTTGTTTTTTTTTCCTTTTGGTGTTGTTGAATCAATTTTTGTCTTAACACGTCAATTGAGGATATTTTTTACGTCATTCGATAAGGCATTAAACTTCACCCTTGTTGAGTGTTTTTCCTTAGCATTTTTGGGTGATTTTTATTTTTGATTATCGTGTGTCATCTATTTGGTTTATTCTTTAATTACCTTTGTGTTACGCATTAGACCACATCGTCGAAGCTAGACGATTGACCCTTCCCTACCTTAGAGTTTTGATAATCAAAATTATGATCAAGTATCGGGTTTTAGTAATCATGATTACATTTTATTTATCGATTCGTTAAAGATTAAGTTGAGAACCTGATCCTCAAAACTTGACCTTTAAGCCTTAGTAAAAAGCCTATATTTTAAAGTTTTTTAGAGGTTGCTAATCAGATATATCCATTTTGATTAACTTCTTATCGAGGTTGAAGTTAAGTGACATAATTAAAGCCTGATCCCCAATACCTTAAAAGAAAAGGCTTTA
This sequence comes from Sequoia sempervirens, assembly GCA_007258455.2. Classification (NCBI taxonomy): domain Eukaryota; kingdom Viridiplantae; phylum Streptophyta; class Pinopsida; order Cupressales; family Cupressaceae; genus Sequoia; species Sequoia sempervirens. Next base: position 120,921 of record VDFB02264967.1, read on the forward strand.
TTGAAATGAGTTAAGTATGTTGGGTGCCGATAGTCACAAAGTTTATTTCAAAGCATGTTTTGGTAAAATCTTAAATGAAATATCCAAGTTTCGATACCCAAAATAAGAGTTTTAAGTTAAAAGTAGTATGAATTTTGGATGTCGAATATCGGGATAAAGTCATACCAAACATTGAACTCATAGTCAGAAGCTAAGTGATACGCTCAATCCCTGATATCCCTCGAAGCCTTAAATAGTTGTTTGATGTCATTAATCAGAACTTCCTTTTAACTTATATAGTTCTTACAAGTAAGAAACAAGCCATACTCCCAAATCTTGTATCCCAAATGGTTTTCCACCTACTATCAAGTATCACTGGTTGATGATTCTTCTTAATATTTAAGTTGGTTATAAGCAAGAGGTAGACCATAACCCTGACCCTTGACTCTTGATGGACCACAAACAAAGAGTAGGATTTAAGGTGTTGTCATTAGTGTTTAGACTTCCTTCATTTAGGTTGTTTTAGCTCTTTGGTAGGTTGTAGAGGTTAGGTCCAAAGTCTCTGCCCCAAAAAGGCTTATTTTCCTTAGATACTCTTTTAACAAGCTATTGCTTTATATTCTAAGTTGTTTATTAGTTTATATAGCTTGGTTAAAAGGTGTGTTATCTTCTTTAAAGTATTTAATATGGATTATTCTAAAACATAGTGTTTTATATGCAGGATATATGTAGAAATGAAGTACCAATACAAAGCTTACCACCCTCCCTCGAATATGTCCTCTCCTTATACTAAAATTGGAGACACCAACTTGGGACATGTGGACATGGATGAATTTAGATAAAGGATCTACGTTGAAGAGACAAGGCATGTGTAGCCACTACATTGGCCAATTCGAGATTAGTGGAGGCAACTACCTTCTCAATAATTGTGCACTCTACGGAGTTAGTACTAACATGTACCCATTATTGTGACCACAAACATGGGATAATTATGGGATTAGTAGGAGAGGTGGTGTTGGACGTAAGTTCATATATGACTGAAAGGGTGTTCAGGATCCCTACCTATCCCCAATAAGAGGATATGGATATGAAGAAAGAAGTGAAATATTTTGAGAACCATGAGGCAAGAAGTATCAACCAAATCAACAACCAAATGCTACTCAATCCTAGGAAGATGGCCCTCAAGATGGCCAAGGTACAACACATGAGTGAATTTTGGGAGGATACAAAAGACAATTACATTGCTGAGAAGAGTGTTTGCATACCCTCATGCTAGGGATTTCTACCCATGGATGGTCAAGTTTATCTTGACCATTTTTGATACTAAGTGAAAGAAGATTGATTGGGATATCCTAATCACTGATACTATACACAAGCAATTGAAGACTATCCTCCAAACCACCAAGTTGTACATGACATCATACTTGTATTTATTGGTTGCTCAAGCCACTTTCCCAAGGTTGAACATAGTAGGTTCCTTCCAGCTTGGGGAGGTAACCATTTATGAACATTATCCTTAGTTTAAGTTGGAGGATAGTTACACCCATTTCTATCTTGTCAATGACAACTTCGTATATGCAATAATTAGAGGGTTGGAGGGAGATTTCTCTAGAAGAATCTTCATAGAAGCCATGCAAGAGCTTAAAAGCTAGGGGAATTGGTACACTCAATTAAAAACCTTCGTACATTAGAGTAGGCTTCCACAAATCATACATCTAACAAAATGATACTATTGG
>VDFB02264968.1:0-31759 GCA_007258455.2 Sequoia sempervirens
TACTTCCTATAAATTTTGGGACAAGGCCTCTCCAACTGTTATCCATGGGGTAAAGATATAATTGAAATCCTACCAAATCAAATTATTTGATCATGGTCGTGTATTGCTAAGGAGGTGGGTTGTGGGGATGTTGATATTGATATAATGGATTGTTGTATTGTGTGTGAGGGGGTGGCATATATTGTTGGCCATGAGGTGGTTGAGCATTCAGATGATGTGATGCATTTTGTGGTGGAACATTTGGTTGTATGTATTGATTCCCTAACTGATTCTGAGGAGCTTTTGATGGATTTCAAGGTCCTGCATTATTATTTCCTTTCCTGCGAGGTGGTACATACTTAGAGAGGCTAGCCATTTGAGCATTAATCTGAGCTTTCTGTAATTTTAAGTCTTGGAGCTCTTTTATTGTTTGAAGCCTCATCTGTTCAAGTTCTACTTTTTCTCTTTCTACTTCTTGTCTTTCATACTCCAAGTGTGCATCTAGTTCCTGCTTAGTCATGAATTCATAATCTCCTTCAGGGGCTACATTATTAATAGGCTCATTCTAATTTCCTTCCATTCTATGATCATACTCTTGTTGATTCCTGACTCTTTTAGCCTCCAATTCTGTGTTGAATTCCTCTTGTTTCTGAGGATCTAAATTATAAAAAATGATTCCTTTTCTCTTCAAGAGTATGAGGTTCTCCATTTGAACTATTTGTCCATGTATCATAGCGATCACATGTCTCACAATGTGGTTTTGATGTTTTGTCCTTATTTGTCATGCATATGTCATCAAACACTTTCTTACCCTTATCATTCTTATTCGTCCATTTGTTGTTATCACTGGGACCTCATTTATATTGGGACCTTCTACCATGCATGTTGAGTTGATGTGATGTTCTAATATGTACTTTGTTTTATCAGAGTCACCACTCTCTTTAAAAGTGAGAAAATGTTATAACTTCTTATTCCTAGCAGAGTCTGTGTAAGATTTTTGACTTTATGAAAAAGGCCCTAACTCTAAGATGAATCCCTAGTAGAGTCGCCGAACTGTTAGGTCTCAAAAACATAGGTTTGAACCATGAGAGGTTTCCAAGCTCTCACAACATTTTTGACTAATGTACAAGGACAAATGATGAATTTGAACCTTCTTCTCTTCAGGCTCTACTAGACCTAGGTGGCTGCACCTTATGTGAATGAAGCATATTTGAATTGTGTGTTTATTCCCTAAGTAATTAATCCAAAATGGCAATTTGAAGTGGATAAATGAATTCCAATTTTGGTACAAATTATATGAGACCAGTGCTTTGCTGGGTGTATGGAGTCAAATGAAAACCTAAGATGAGTGGCTCACTCCTGGCAGAAACTCAAACTGTTTGGCATATCAACATTAGTTTATAACTTGTATAAACATGCGAGAACGTAATTACCAGATTCTTCTTAATGATCCAAATGATACTTCCAAGTTACTGTGAATGAATAAAAGGATTTAATCTTTGCTTGAAATAACCAATTAATCATACCACACAAATACAAAAAATGTGCATTGATAAATTGAGTATATCAATTTAAATATACAGAGAAATATCAACCTTGGAGATAACCTGATAATATATTCAATTAACTCACAAAACAATTGATACCATCATCACATCACCGAATCAGAGTTTTTCATTAACTTCTTCAAAATTTAAACATGCATTTGAGTCTCTTTTGATAAAAACATTGTTACTACTCCTACTTGCTTACTTTTTTCTATCTAACCTTATCTTCTAATAATTCCTTATGGTCTTGGTCTCTCTTATTTATATGAGAGGCAACAAGATTCAGACCAAAGGAGATGAATTTTGGTAACATAACATAATTAGAAGATGAAATGCAACTAAAATAAATAACTAACATGCACAGATCTGTTAATCTTCGAGTAAAAGCCCGTGGTCATTTAAGACATCTGCAAGACTTTTAAATATGATGAGCTTTTCTTGTTGATGATTAATATTCATCCGAGCCCAAATACTTTTCCTACCATTTGCTTATTGTCAAATCATTCTGCCACCTGTACCCTTGTGCAGTGGTGAAATTCGTAAGGTGGCTTCTCCATCTATTATCGGGCAAATTTCTGACATCCACAACAAATTTTGTGTATCCATTGTCCAACATTATAATGCCATTGAACAAGGTATGAAACATATCAAGACTAATATCACCACCACTCTATATGTGTGTCAAGCACCGAGGAACCATTTGATCAAACTCATTCTTCCATTCATCCACATCTTTTAGTTGACCATCACCTTTAATGATCAAAGGGCTGAAGTTGTGTTTTATCAAGCCAAATGCATTCCTTCTGCTCTCAACTTTATTCTTCATGTTGATCTCAATTTCATATTTCGAAGTTGATTGATGTGACTAGCCTTCTTTAAATGTTCCAACAGCTAATTACCGCGTTACCTCTCATCACCTTTTATCCTCCCGCAGTACTACAGTGCATATTATTACCTTGTCTTATCGTACCACTCTACCACACACCTCTTTAGTCTTTGTTATGGTACTGTGGTGTCCTCTTAGTGCTTGGCCTTATATATCGCTCTACTGCGGAATTTGTTCTAACCCTCTGCGGTATAGCGGTTCCAATTGTTATTACTGTTCCTTACTACACCGCTCTACCGCGGGCTAGATTCTAACCCTCCGCGATATAACGATCTCTCTTGTTGACATTGATTATTACACCACTCTACCGCGGGCTAGGTTTTAACCTTCCTTGGTATAATGGTAAAAGAATATAGTGTTAGCCCTTTTACCATGCTACCACAAGTCACTTTGCAAAAGGTCGTGGTATATATGATGTATGGACTATGCGTATCAAACCAATAGCGGCAAATGGATAATGGTGGTAAAAGGTTGTGCTAACTTTTATGGATAGTAGAAATGAGATTTTTATGAAAATAATAAGGAATTTTTAGACTTACATGATAAAAACTTTAGAATTTTGAATGAAAATTTTGTTTTCAAATAAACTATTTATCACACACCTCATCCAATCAAATCACCTATCAACATGTCCCAGGATGCATCCTTCCTACAATTTGGACATCAGATTACAAATCACCTTATTAAATTTAATTGGAAAGAGATATAGATAAGTACTAACTATTTGATTTTAATTTTCTTTATGATTTATCTATTCAACCCATTCCGAGGAATTTGATGATGTCTATCAAAATGATTTAGAGAGAAAGGAATGTGCCATACTTGCTTAGTTGTTTGGAGTACATTGTTGACTATTGTGCATGCTTTGGTCCAATATAAAGCTTCTAACTTACAGTCCTACGAGGTTTTTGAATGTCAATGTGTGAACAAGAACTATCCTATCTATTTGCAGAGTCAAAGTCCATTACACTAGATACAACGACATCTTGGTTATCAGTACCTTGATGTATCGTGTCTATGTGTTATATCAAAAATAAGGAATGACGAAAAATCCCAATCCCAAGATATGTGCAAATCATCATCATGCATCATGCATCACCATTTCTAATAAAGTCTCAAAGACTCATGGACTTATTGTACTTTTGAATCAATCTCAAATCAATGGTTAATCAATATCTATTTCATTCTTCCATCCATCTTATTCTTCTATCTTTACTAACATTTCTATCCAAGTGTCAAATATGTGTGATATATCAAAATATACATGAGACTACCCATGGCTGATGACTATCTATACATCATCAAATTTGTCTACATCAACATTTGAGCTTTCCAAGAACTAATTTTCATCCTCTTTACCAACAATCTCTCTTCTGTCGGGGCATCTATATCATCTTCAGCTCAACGATCTAAAAAGTTGCAACTATTTGATTCAAAAGCAACCTTAAATCTCAAGCATCTCGAGCACAAGTCTAATTTTCACCTATCGTGAGCCCGATCGAAACAATTTATTGTCTGATCGATCTCTCGAGGGGGCAACTAACCATCTTTCAATCATATCGATGTCAAATCATCTAACAAATTTTGTTCCTAGCCTTGCTAGCAAATCTTGATCAATTTATCAAATCAATCATCATTGGAATATATTTCCCTATCAATCCTTGTGTTGTTCATATCTTGAAAACACTATCCTTGCATTGTTGTGAATCCTCAACAATGTTATCAATCAATCAATTAGATTAATCAACTTTAGCTTGACTATCAACATCTCAAAGAGATCATCGATATCCATTTTTGCATTAAAATTAACATCAAAATCAACATCGAAATCAACATCAGTCTTTGAACCAATGCAACAAGTACATTGCTTCAAAGAGGGGCAAAATGTAGACACTTAAAAATGTCTCGATGGATCACATTGGCTAACTAACATCATTTAATCAAACCCACTGCCTTTTGCTTAATTAATTAAATTTTCCTAGCTATTTAATTAATTGTCATTTGCATCTATTAACCTAATTAATTTAATCAGGTTAATTCACCCCCTTCCATGCTAACATTCTGTCCTATTAAATTAAATACATCAAGTTATTTAATTTAAGTCCCTAAGTCTTCTTATTTAATTAAATAACTAGAATTATTCAATTAAATATCATTTCACTTTTCCCCTTTTCATTAAATCACTTTATTTAATGAATATCATATAATTCCCCTAATTTGCATAATTGAAACTTTATTTAATTATTAAATTACTAATTAAATCTAATCACCCCACTTGCAAGGGAATATCTCCTTTGCACATTCCTCCAAAAAGGAATATTCCAACATTCCCTTCCCTTTGCATGCCAAGCAACTTTGTTTTAATTTTGTAACATCTATTTTCCTCACCCATGAGAATATTCCAACTAATATTCTCTTCTCACCATTTGAAAAAGGAATATCTTCTTTTCATAACAACTTAGGAAAACTTCACGCAAGTTAAAAGTGTGTTTTTTTGGAAGAATATGGGCCCTTGATTATTTTCTTGATCTATGTGATTATTGATTCTCACCCGTTGATGAGAATCCATGATCCATGTTTCATCTTTCCTTCATCCTTGACCACTGATTAACCTTTTAATCTCAACCCTTCATTTCTTATTTGTCCTCCTATAAATAGGTCACTATTTGGAGATAAATGGATCCATCTTTTTGAGAGCAAACTCATGTTGTTGAAATCACTCACACTCACACTCATATTTAACACTTGTTTAGTATCATTTTAGCTTAATTACTTGCATTAATTAGCTTAGCTTCCATTAATGGCTTCCATGATAACATAAATGCATCCATTTTAGTATTGTGTAATTAGGGTTTCAATATTTTTAGTTTAAAATCCATTTAGATTAGATTTTCATTCACATATCTTGATCATCGTAGCATAAATATTGTTAAAATAGCTTGCATCATGTTCATTTAGCTTTAAATAATGTTTCATCACACATCTCACAATGGGTTCATCAATTTTCTTCAATAAAATTGATTGAAACAAGCTCATTATCCAAGGGATTGGGAAAGGGTCACCATTCCACATCAACGCGACACCACTCCCCAAATAGGATAAGTTTCAATGGATTAGAATAGGTATTTCTAAAGCTTTTGTAGTTTAATATGCTAAGTTTTAATGGATTCCTAGTCTAGTGTTTATTTGAATGATCTCTATTGGGATTGTCGTTTAGTGGCACAATTATGCTTCGTATCCTTATGGATCAAGTGTAGTCAGCCCATACTAATCCCTCGATCACAATTAGTTTTAGTCAGCCTATACTAATCCCTCGATCACAATTAGTTTTAATCTCATTTAGTTGTGTCTTCCAATATTTCCTTTTCACACTTTAATTCTATTCAATTTAGATTCAACATATGCATTTAATTTCCATGTATTATTTTAATCTAGATGCTCTTTTGATTTCACTTTAGATTCAGTATTTACTTTTGCTTTTGTTAAATAGATAGTAGAATATATCATTAATTTTTGTGAGAATTTTTATATTGCAATCAAGACAATATGACATGGCACCTTAGCTAGAGTAATTAATTTTTTCATTATTAAATCTTAGGAATCAAATCACTAACTAGGAGTTGAGCCACCATATTGAAATCCCTTCAAATCCTTCTACAAACAACTCCAAACACCACCCTAGATTGATAAAATTAAATTATTGGAAATTGATGACTACAAACAACCTATCATTTTTGGCACCATTGTTAGGGAAATAACTACCAAGTTAAGGATTTGGTAGGGTTTATAATCAAATTATTATAGTTTATGAGTAAGCCTAGAGATTCTCTAGGGTGCTTCATAAGAAACTCTTAGTTAGTGTGACAAAATAATTACATTCAAGATCTATTCTAGATGATTCCTCAAACAAATTATCAAGTCAAGAATCACACATGACATCCCTTGGACCTTGCATCACCATGGTAGAAAATAATGGAGATGAATATGGACCAACCAATAGAACTTTCTCATATCTAATTTCCCTGAATCCTAATATAAATGCTCCCCTTATGAAAAACATATCCCCTCAGTGTTACTAAAATTTAGAGGAAAAGTTTTTAAAGATTCAGATAAATTTCTATTTGAATTCAAATTTTTATGTTAGACATATGATTACAAGGTTAACAACTAGAAATTGAAACTCTTCTCCCCCACCTTAAAGGAATCAACTTTGTGTTGGTTTATGGGATTAACTACTTATTCCTTTCACACATGGGAGGATATGGAGATGTGTAGGAAAAACTATCCCTTTTTCACACTTAATTCAGGAATGAATAATAATAATAAAATGAGCTTAATGATGCCTTAATTTAGTGTTGTAATATGTATTTTAGATATTCACACTAAGTTTAGGGCCCCTTTTAATTAAAATGGACTTAATTGTGCCTTATTTTTGGTGTTATAAGGTGTACCTTTACACTTTCACACTAATCTAGGGCTTTATTAATTGATTGAGGTTAATTTTTCTTAATTGGCCCCTTTAATTCAAATCCAAGCCTAATTAATTGTAAATTATGAGGGATAAAACCCAAAATTCATGAATGCCATAACATTATGCTTAACATTGGGTAATGTGTGTCCTAGACAAGTGGCCTAGGACCCATTTGTCATAGGACGAATGGGTCCTCACTTGCTCCTAGGACCTAAATTCAAATTATGTTTTTGGCAGTTTTTCAATGATTTCAAATGTACATTCAAATATTGGCTTGTGATATTTGAATTTTGGGAATTAATGTTAAGATATGTATAAATATAAGGTTATTTCACTATGTTTCACCTAGCAATTTTGATGAGAGAATTCCTACAAGAAAGTTCAGGTTATATCAAGAGAACTTTCACAAGAGAATTATTGGAGCATTCAAGAGGGATATCAATGCATTCAAGGGAATAATTATAGAATATTATTGCAAAAATCAATATTCCTATCACCATGTAAAAGATTTATTGCATTGTGCATGTTGTTTGAGCTAATATGGTGATGTACTTGTTCAAGATCTATTAAAGCATTCAAGGACATTATCTCTAATCAAGTTTCATGATCAAGATCTACATTCATTGAGGCCACTTCATGCAAGTTTGTAGATTTACAATCCAAGGTTCAAATAAGGTTTGGTGAGTTGTTTCATGTTGTTCATTCATCATTCCTTCATGATTTTCTATTTCATTACAAGGTTTAATTACCAAAATAGGGTTTTACCAAGGATAATCCCCATTCCCTAATAAAACAACATTTTTCTCTCTTTGATGTGTGATTGCAAATTTTAGGTTGAAGATCCTTTGAAGAGAAAAATTGAAGAAAGTTGCAAATTTGTCAAAGTTGCAAGAAAAGTTGTCATATCACAAAAACTCCTCTACAAAATTTATTTTTGGTTTTTCGACAATGAACATCAAGAATATGGGAGTGCAGATACAATAGAAGACAACCCAAAAAGCATTTTTTAGGAACCCTAGCCAGGACCCATTCGCCATAGGGAAAATGAGTCCTCAATGAGCTTCAAAAGGTGACTTTTAGTGAAAGGTACACATTGATTTCCCCTTTCCAGACTTGCCTTTTGATTAATGTTCTTCATTTGCACCTTATACCTTACATTTTGAATAAAATTAGGAAAATAGGTCTTTGTGGTGAACCCATTCATCCATACCTACATTTTCCTTTTTTTCAGGAAACCATCTTTCTTAATAAGCATCAAGATTATTACAAAGTTTGAGACAAGAAGGAAGAATTTTTTTTAATGAAACAATTAGAGGATGAGAACTTAGAAGATTATGTTAACTGCTTCATGTTTATTCATCAAAGGTGTGGGAGCAATTAGGATGAAGAAATTAGCAAAACCATTTTCCTAAGAGGAATAGATGAAGTTGCTAGGGAAGCTTTAAACCATACGAGACATGCAAATATAAAAGTTAATGTTTGGGAAGATTATAGAGGTTTGTAGGAATTACTTCCACACTTGATCCAACAATAGGATGCTTAAAAAAGGGAAAGACAAAAATAGTGATGCCACTCAAGTAATAGAAGAATTTTCTAACCTCAAAATTGACATCCTACTTCACCTAAATACCACTTTGGACATGGCACAACTAAACAATAAGACTACTAAACCATTGGCCATCTACTACTTGTGATAGAGAGAGAGAGAAAAACCCACTTAGAGAATCCCCCTAAATTGTATCAAGTTGTGTGGGATTTGTGAAAAGAAACATTCCATTGATGAATGTAGTCTATTACCCAAAATTAAAAAATTGAAGAAAATTCTACAAGTTGGTGAAGAACTCAATTTCACTAGTCAAAGGCAACCTAATTCTAGTTTTAACCCATACCCTAGATATTTTAGGCCAAGAAATCCTTCAAATTGGGGACCAAGCCAATGGTTTGGACCTTGGGGAAGTCCAATCCTAAAAATTACACCACCAAAAATGCCACTATAGTGGGGATTATCGTGATTCCTACCTAAATGGATCAACCCATCATAGGCCAGTCATTAATGGAAAAAATCAAGTTAATATCACTAGTCATAGGTCCCTAAACATAATCAAGACTAATGTGTTATTGGAATCAACCACAAGCTCTACTTCCTAGGCCATCTTAAACACCATCTCAAAATCCCAATGAACAAGTAAACCAACCATAGTTTCCTACCCAACCTATGTCAAATCCTAAGAATAATTAGCCATAGCAACCACTCTATAATAAAGACCAAAACATTGTAACATTGAGCATAATAAAACTTAATTATATCCACAAATAGTTCCAACTAAACCCTTACCAATAAATCCACTTGTGGGTACCAGAGAAGGACCATTAGAACTAGAGAGCTTCAAAGATGCTCCCAACCCAATATCAATTATTTTTCTTCAATAGCTACAAAAATCACTATTGCTACAAGAGACTTAAAACTTTAAAATAGCCCTGAAAGATTCTTACTTGATTAGAGAACTCCAAAAGATTAACATCAAAAATCCTCTATTATAAGCCATAAAAGATATCCCTAAAATCAACCAAAAAATCAGAAGCCTATGCATAAAGACCCTTAGAAGGAAGAATAAATTACCAACCACCTTTTAAGTATAGGGGAACTCTTTGATGACTTTTTAATTAAATTAATTTTATAGAAATATGGAGACATGAGTAGCCCTAGAATTTTATTTGTCATCAAGGTAATATTAGTTTCAAATATATTGATTTGTTTGGGGGATAACATCAATGTGACAACCTTTGATATGATGATGAACTATCCATGACTAATATCTGACTTACATCCACAATTTTTCAATTGGCTTATCAACCCATTACTAGAATTGAGGGGGTTTTGGAAGACATCATTGTCATAATAAATAATTGGGAGTATCATGTAGATTTCTTGGTCTTTCAAGTAAATAAAAATAAATATGGATACCTAATCATATTAGGTCTTCCTTAGTTAACTACAACATTAGCTCTCATTGATCGTTGATGAGGGAATGTGACCATTTCCAATGGGATTAAGTTGAAGGAACTATCTAGCTATTCACTTACTAAAATTTTCATGCAATACAATAATAAAATGTGGATAGATGATGTTACAAACTTAGATGAGGAAGATTCTTCCACATTAGCCCCAAAGGACAAGGAGAGAAGGATGAATTACCCCTTGAATGAGATATAATAGGATGTCTATAGATAGCTCTAGAGAGCCCCAAAGGACTCGCTAAAAGAGTTTAATTTCCCATTTATAGAAGCAATTTCACCTCAACTAGGCTATCAAAACATAAATATGCTATATTAGCACTTCCCTCATTCTTGTCCCCTAAACACATCACTCGATGCTTATAGGGAAAATTATTCTATTCAAATGAGAACAAAATAGATCATTATTTAACAAGACAAGCAATTTTCCATTAACAATTAGTTGATAGATGGAGAGGAGGCACAACTAGTCAAACTATTGTAGAACCACACATAAGCCTTCACATGTAAATACAAAGATATGAAAGGAATTCACCTAATTATCTATACACACCAAATTTATACCAAAATTTTCTAACGTTTGAGCCAATCTTAGAGAAGAATCAACCTTGATCTAAGGGAAATAGTGAAATAAGAGATAAAAAAAATTCTACAAGTGGGATTCATCTACCGTATTTTTAACAGCCAATGCACCTCACCATTGGTAATTATACTCAATAAGAATGAAGAATGGCATGTATGCATATATTATATGGAGTTGAATAAAGCAACCAAAAATTATTATTCCCTCACCCCTTCATTGATTAGGTTCTAGAGAATCTATCCAATAGTCATTTTTTAAATTTTTGGATGGTTTTAGTGGGTACAACCGGATCTAGGTAGCTTCAAAGGATCAAGACAAGACTACTTGTACTTTCCCATGGGGAACATATTCCTATGATTTCTTTCCTTTGGACTATGCAATACTCTAGTTTCTTTTTAATGAGTTGTCCTTGCAATCTTTGTAGACCCAACTAATGCGTTAAGGTGTACATGGATGATTTCATAGTCCACAATAAAACCTTTAAGGAAGCCCTACATTTAATCAAGTCCTAGATCAATGTAAGGAGCATCAGTTATCTTTAAACCATGAGAAATTTATCCTTATGATGGCTAAAGGAATTATCCCAAGAAGGCATTAAATTAGACCCTAAGAAAATTGAGATCAATGTGTAAATCCTTGCAATAAGAAGTTTCCTATGGCATGATGGATACTACAAATAGTTCATTAAATTTTTCAATAGGATAGTATACTTGTTTACTCCATTGATGAAGGACTCTAAATTCACTTGGACTAGTGAGTGTCAACAATATTTTAAGTCCATCAAGAAGTCTTTGATTATAACACCTATTATCAAAGGGCCAAACTAGGGAGAACCTTCCATATTCACATAGATGCATCTAACCAAGCTATATGAGTTTTTTAGGACATACAAGTGAATCTAGAGGTACACATTCCATCTACTATATAATTAAAACTTGAATCTAACAAAGAAAAACTATAATACTATAGAAAATGAATTCCTAGTAGTAGTCGACATCATTAACAAATTTTGCCACTACATCATAGGATACAAGGTCTTCGTTCTTATTTATCATGATTTCATTGGTACCTAATGAATAAGGATGTAGTTGAAGCTAGGATCATTCATCCATTTATGTTGTTACAGTAATTTGACATCATTTTTATTAATAAACTAGGGAGATACAATGTGGTCGTTGACTTCTTGTTAAGGTTGTCTATGTAGGGAAATGATGGACTAGTGAATTTGTTGATTTAGATAATTATTTAGCCATTGGGAGGTGTCCTCCACACTTTATTCCAAGATAATAAAAAATTAATCAATAACAACTCTAGGTTTACATGGCTAAGTGGCGAACTATTTAAATGTTGCCTTGATCATGTGTTACAAATATTTGTGTAGGAAACTTAAGTGTATGATATTATTCAATGCCATGAAGATCCATTAAGGAGTAATTTTCAACTTTATGAATGGTACAAAAGGTTCTTGAAGTAGGCCACTACTAGCATACTATGATCAAGGACATTCATTAGTATGTCAAACAATGTGAGAAATGCCAATGGTTGGAAAGACTTACACTCTTTGATGAAATTCCCCTTCTCCCTCAAGTGGTTTTTGAACCATTTGAGAAGTGGGACCTAGACTTTGTTGGAAGGATTGAACCACCTTCTAAAGGTAATCACTACATACTAGTTTGCACTAACTATACCAATAAATGGGTGGAAGATAAGTCCTTGCCTACAACACAAGAAGAGAAAGTGGAAAATTTCCTATAAAAGAACATTCTATAGATGTTTGGAGCCCCACAAGTTTTGGTTTCAAATCAGGGTCCATAGTTCATGTCAATAATGATCAAAGATTTTATGAGAAGATGTCAAATCAATCATATAAACTCTTCTCCTTAACATCCCCAGATGAATGGACAAGTTGAGGTGACTAACAAGGAATTGGAAAATATTTTGACAAAGACTATTTTAGCCAATAAGATTGGCTAAGCTAACATATTGAAATAATTTATTTGGGCTTATAATTTACCACATGGAAGATTATCATCGATTTCACCCCCTACAAGTTCATGGGAAGAAACCAATATTCTCTATAGAGTATGATTTGGAAACACTAAAGATAGTGTTGAAGGTCAATATTGATTAAAAAAAGGCTCAACAACTCCATATTACACAACTCACATAATGGATGTTGTTGGCCTCCTCTAATGGTTCAATAACTAAGCCCTTAAAGCTATAACTTAGAGATTAGATATCTACACTAAGTAGTTATCTTGCTCATCATGAAGGTTCATTTCATTGTCGACCCAAGGGCATAAACTTGAAATGGGTCATCACTATCTGTGCACTAGGAATCAATTGCAGTCATCCCCGTCCTATAACTATAAAGGAAATAGTACTGAAAGTAAAATGATTGAAAGGAATTAGCATAAGTACTGAGCATGAATCAACAACTAAACTGAACTGAAATGAATGATAGAAACAAAAATCTCAACAAATAGACAGGAAGTTACTCTGTCTTCCTTGGCTGCAGGAATAGACACAGAACAAAGTTCCAATGGTTGTAGGAACAAACAACTGCTAAGTCTGTAACTAATTGCTGAACAGAAAAATAACTACTGAACTAAATGGATGGAATTCTCACCAAGTGGGCCCCCTTGAATGAGTCTTCCCTAAAATAACTCGGATGCAACAATCAAAGTATCATTTTATTCATTGAAAACATTGTTACATCATAACAACAATATGACTATATTCCTTGAAAGTAAAAATGAAAGTACAATATCAGAACATCCAACTCCCAGAAGAGGAACATTTGATCATTATTTATAGAAGGAAAGCGTCTAACTAGCCCTAATTAACTTAGTAGTCAACTCCAACAAACTAGGAGAACGCCATTTATTGAAAGCATGAAAAAGAGGAAGGAGGTTATGCATGCACAAGACTTAGTCAAACCAATCTTGCCTCAACGAGGATCCAACATAACAAAACTTCCTAAATCTACTCAACTAATAGACATGGTCATTTAAATTCAAGTTATAACTTCTACACAACTTGGAAGTTTCCCTCCATTGACCTCTTTAATGTCCATCTCTTTTTGACTCCTTTAGCAATTGGCCAACTGGCATGAACTTCTTCCACCTTGCAAGCTTCATTTATATCTACATCTTAATGTGAACCTGCATTATGACATTAGCATGCACAAGACAATTGTATATCCATAATCACCTTAGAGTAACATTCATTCAATCACATGAAAAAATAATATAGATATATCACATAGCAGGTTAATACTATCAAAAGTTACAAGGATAAGTCCATGTCCATAGTTCATAAGTTTAGGGAAATAACATAGAAAGTATTAGTAACTAGGTGCTAAAACCCCATAGTAACAATAACAAACATATGATAAACCCTAACAAAAATGAGTCATTATTTGGACTCATCAGATGTGATGTGATTGGATATACCTCAACATACCAAACTCATTCAACATCAAAGGAATGAGTGTCATGACAAGAACATCATCAACAAATAATTTAAGGCTAGAAACTGGGTGTTGTTAAATGATTTAATATATCATTATTTCAAGGGAAAATTTCATACCTAGTGTGTCACCGAAAATTGTATACTCTTGAAGAAAGAGGCAATTTTGCGCTTAATTTGGTCCTATTTTTGGCACCATTGCATTAATCATCCTTTAAAACAACATTTATAGGACCCTAAGACTCATTATTTTGGACCTTAAGGCTTATTCCACCCACAAATCATACAAATCCCGACAAACAACATTCAAATCGTTCAAATTCTAGAAAACCCACCTCAAAAACCCCTGGTGGGACTAAGTCGCCTAGGGTGGCGACTTAGTCCCTTTTGGGGGATTTTTCAATTTTGAGTGGGAAAACAACCAACTTAATTCAAATTTCTTATGGATGTTTGCCTGTGAGGACTAAATAATGAATAATTAGGTATTGATTCCTATAAATATATGTTCTTAGGTCATTTTTCACAACATTTTTTAGTCATTTTCAACAAAAAATCCAAGAGTCAAGTGTTGAATATCTTTATTGAATGGATCAATAAGGGAATTTTTTAGTGTTGAATATATGTGACTATTGAATGGATATAATGAAAAAATGTTAGACTCTGGAGAGCTATAATTGGTATGATGAGAGGTGTCAAAGAGATGTAGGAAATACTTTGGTTGGAATTATAGAATATGAAAGTGATTGTGAAATTATGCACAATATAATTAGAACTATACAACTTCCTTGTAAAAAGTGGCATGGTGAGGATTGTTTCCTATGTGTGGATTGCACAATGAGGTGAGGTGACTAAGAATTGTAATGATAATGAATACACACAAACTAGTGATCCAATCCAATTTGGCACTTATTGAGCTACATAATTCCATTAGGTGTTCCTAGTGATGACTTGTGCAAGCCTCTCACCTTGCTAGTAGCCACATCAAATTTGGGATGCATAGGAGGACTGGTGCAAAAATGGTGACAAAATCATATTTGGGATCCTTTTACCTCACTTGTTTGTATTAATGATACTATTATGCTTCAATAATTTATAATAAGTGAACAAAATCACTAGTATACCATGACGTACTACATATTGGAAGGGGTATACTTTATTAATTCACTAATGGGTGCAACTAATTCACTTGTACATTATGTCTAGTACTACATATCAAAAGGGGATCTACCTTGATAAATGAAACTCATTCCACAATCTACCCAAAATCAAGATGACCTTGTCTTGTATCTTTTTGGAAGAGATTACATTTATTTCTATGAGCATGGGATAGATGGAATACACTTGAACACTTGGTATGTTTAATACAAATATAATTACCCTTTTGTAAGAAAAATAGATAATACACAAAACTACTTACCTCAAGGTGTCATTGCTTGAATGTGTTGTCAGTGTTCATGTGCGAATGGAGCTATCTAGAGCATGGTAACACAACACCAATTCTATATTCAAATGCCCTTATTGATCACATATTGAGGAAATGGCTCTAGAATGACTTAGAAGCTCTAGATGAGCTCCTTGTAAGATAATTTATATTGAGAAATATTCTTTCCAACCTTTAGAATGCTAGTAAGTTGGTTGATAATGGTTGGGTTGACTACAATATAGACCCCCTTTATGGTGGTTAACTTGAGGTGGTAATTCTACATGAATTCCTCAAGAAATTCTAGTTAAAACCCTTCAAACTTCTACAAAATTCTAATCAACGAACTTGATCAAACCCCTCAACACTTGGCCATTCAATCACTACATTTTTTTGCTTAGATTTCCTTTTGTATCCTATGACTGGACTGGTGACTATTGAATGGATCAAAACCAAGTGTCACCGTCTTTGGTTTTATTTTTAGTGGTCTTGTCTTGGATTCATTACCTAGTGGTGACCCAAACCCTCATGTTTTAATGGGGATACATAAATTAGATAGAGAATCAAAAGAATCTCCCTAGGGTTACATTTGTCATTTTGGGCCAAGCTTGCAAGAAAATTTATATCTTACAAGTGATAAAGGAGAGTGGGTTACCCTCTCATAAGAAACCATTAGATGTACAACTCACTTCATGGAATTAGACTTCACATAACTTTGAGTATATCAAGGACATCATTAGAGTGTCATGTACAAGCCTAGCATAGCAAACCCATTGATTATTTATCCTTTGTAGTGCACTAGTAAGTAGTTAGCTCTAGGATTTTTTTCACATCACTTTTAAAAATAGAATAGTAAGCCATGTATACTCTCCTCTTGCACCCTTGTATGAGCTTGAGGATCAAAATTGATCATCATGTGAGATCAATATTCCATAGTATTTACACCTAGCCCAAAGTATGTTTGTGAGCCTATAAAATTAAACATTCCTACTTGATTAGATAAAATGTTCTAGTGTCTTCGTTTTTGTCTTGTTTGTGTTAAACCTATGTAAAAGCTTGATTCTAACCTTTCTAAAATAAAAATTAATCAAAGCAATAAATTATGACCCTCATTTTCAACCAATTCAACAACCCCTTCAACTTTGATGATGATGATAGCCTTGTAGATCAAGACAAATATTGTGAAGATGATAGTCTTGTGGATCAAGATAAATATATCAGTGAACCTCTTTATCTTATACTTTCCTAATGATTCTATCTTGATTCTAGAGGACTCTTCCACATGGAATCTATTTTTGATGGCTCCTCCACCAATCATGGCTTAGTGACAAGCATGTTATTTATCACATCATAGGGTGGTCTCATCCTTAACACTTTTAAGATTTCTTTCCTATGCACCAACAATGTAATATAATATGAGGCCTTAATCACGGGTCTTAAAATTATAGTGCAATGGAACATACAATAGCTCCTTGTGTATGGGGATTTTGAGTTAGTTAGTAGGAAAGTAAAAAAAAATCAAACCAAGGATGATAAATGTGTTTCCTATAAAATATTGATTGAAAACTTTAAATAATATTTCACTCATTTCCAAGTTGAATAGGTACCTCACCTCAATAGTAGATTAGTTTATGTCATGGACATAATTGGTTCCCTCCTAAAGATGCCATACGATAGTCACTAATGCAAGTTATTAGTTGAGAAATCATTGACACTTGTGTATGACACCTTAGATACTAAATTGATATACATTTTTTTATCCCAACTCTCCCTAGTAACAAAATATCTTCACCTACCTCCACAACCAAATCATTCCACCTAACCTCTATAATAACCAATACATCTCCCTTCTACATTGTTTGTTCTACTTCACCTTCCTTGGTGATACTACATATTAAATGGGATTTTGTGGCACTTTACTGTAATGCCTAAATATAGAAGACTCTACTCTCACAATCAAATAAGTTTATGATGGTATTTATGGATCCAACACTAATGGTATGATCCTCGCTAAGAAAATTCTCAGAGTGAGATATTATTATCCTACAATAGAAAAATATGTGTCAGTATGTCAATAAATTCATACCTTGTCAATAGCACGAGGATCTCATGATTCATGTGTCATCTTAAGAACTATAGAAAATTACAAATATTTGGCCCTTTTCCACATAGGGCCTTGATCTCATTAGAAAGATTAAATAATCCTCCTCCAATGGCCATAAGTTCATTATCAACACCAAAAATTATTTCACCAAGTGGGTCGAAGCTATTTCACTCAGTTACACCACTAGCCAACAAATTTCCAAGTTTATCTTGCATCATATCATTTTTTAATGACATTACTTTCTTTATTATCACTAATAATGGTAATTCATTCAAAAATCATGAAGTATTTTCCCTATGCAATTAATTTTACATCAAGAATCAATGGTCCCCTCTATACTATCCACAAGGTAATGACCAAGAAGAGGCATCTATAGTGTAGAAAATTGTATACCTTAATAATTTCACATTATGTTTTGTCCCCCTAATTTATTGGACTTAATTAAGCTTCAAATTTTCCAAATTATGCATTCCAAAGCCTAATTTTTACCATTTTCCAAAAGATTGCAAGCTTGGGGTAGGACCCATTTGCCAATGGGTGAATGGGTCCTCCTTATCCAAGACCCAAATTCAAATATGTTGGTGGCATTTTAACATCCAAAACTCAAATATGAAGTCTTGGCTTTTGGAATCTAATTTTCAAGAAATTGGATAAACACCTATAAATACTTAGTTATTTTATCATTTGAAAGCTAACATACGTTATCTAGCATTCATGAGAAAAATCTATTGTCAAGAGCAAGTCAAGAGTAGCATTTCAGAACATTACTACAACAATTCAAGATCCAACATGTCAAGTCATATGTGTGTTCATGTCATTATTTTGTGAAGGCTAACATCTTTTTGTAGGTCTCCAAAGCATTCAAGAATTCAAGAAAGCAAGATCCAAATCCTTGAGGAGAAGTGTATGACTTCATACCTTCAAGGAATCCATTGAAGGGTGGTGAGTTGCAACATTATGTTCATCATTCCTTCCTTTCAATTATCATTCCTATCATTGGCATTGTCATTGTAGAAGTGGGAACACTTACACAAGTTTTGACTAAGACAAGCCCCTATATGGCACAACATTTCCCCCCTCTTTGAATGTGTAGGTTATAGGTTTGGAAAATATCAAAGGAAGATTGAAGGAAAATGATCAATTGTTGCATTTGTTGTCACCAACTTTTCCAATACATGGAAATTCACCTGCATAATTTATTGACAATATTCCGACAAGTTTGCAACCAGGAATCAGGAGCTCAGATCCAACACCAGAGGACTGCAAAAATAGTTTCAAGACCCCTTATCAAAGAACCATTCACCCTTGTGTGATTGAGTCCCTTTGCATATGTTGATTCCAAATTTTGGTGATAGGTACACATCATCAGACATCTCACAGACCCACTTGTAAATGAGTGTTTCTGTCTATTTATCTTTGGGATATTACATTTATCATATTAATTCATATAGTTTAATTAGGGAAATCATTCCAAATCATTTCCAATTCATTCCTAAGACTCAAAAGGATTAGATCCAGGTCTGATTGACTCACCTTGGAGGTTGAAATCCAATCTATGCACCTTGTTGATTTGCATCCCAATGAAATCCTAGAAATGATGGAATTAAACCTAGGTTTTGGAAATTAAACTTAAGTTATCCACATTTTTATGTTTCAACATTTAATAAAATTTTGATCAAAATCCTCAAGAAAGTTATCAGTGATGATGGGAACCTAAAACTCAATCCCACCCTATGTGCTTACTACACTAGTATCCACACACCTATAGGATCCACCCTCTATTCACTAGTCTTTGGAGTAGAAGCCATCTTGACAATTGATATTGAACAACCATTATTACACATCTCTTTGTGTAACCTCATAAGTGATGAAGAATATTGAGTTGTACCACTACATGAGATTGAGTTACTTGATGAAAGATGCCTTAATACCTTGAATCATCTAAGAACCTATTAAAATTGGCTTCTACCACATCTAGAACAAGAAAATCAAGGTTAGATAATTTGAAGTTGTCAACACAATACCAACCATTGTGCCTGACACTCAGACCCTATTTTGTTTCTAACAAAACGGGGGCCCCCTTTTCTTTTGTGTTATTTTCTCTCATTCTTTCCTTGTCGTCTTTTGTTTATTTCTTTTCCCTTCTTCCCTTTTTCCCCTTTTTTTCTTCTCCCTTCTTGTTTCCCCTTTCTTCTAAGTGTCTTATGGGTATCAGGATTTTGGGATTCTCCATACTAGCATGCCAAATGGATTGGGCCCAATCTTTGAGGTTTATTCATCACTTCGTACTAGTTGTCGCTAATTCAAACTTTCACATGTTGGGGTGTTCATTGAAGTGAACCCTCAATCTTGAATGCCTAATGATGGCAATGTCACCTCGGTCACCAAGCCAATCACATCTAGTAGCACATTTATTTCACTGACAGTGTGTTTAAGTGAGCCATTAATGGGGTAGTTGGAATTCATGGAGTGGATTTATAGGCAAATGGCTAGTCATTTTTGTTATTTACCTTGTGCGATTGAAGAGATTTTTGAGCTCTACAAATTTCAAACCCTTCCTTTGTGAGTGCTTGCACTTGTACCCTTCCACCATTGTCACTACATTTGTGTTGGTTTGGTGTTTGGTTGTCAGTGCTCATTCATTTGTGTTGTGTGTGCATGGTCTTGTGCTCACTCGTGTTCACCCTTGTCCCTGCGCTCTTTTTCTAGGTAGGTATCGTGATCTCTTTCAGTTTTTGTGTGTGGGGCTTGTTTGTGTGTTGTTTTTAATTGATTCGATGTTCTCCCCTTTTTTTTCCTTTGTTTTTCATTTTTCCTCCATTTTTTTGGTTTTTCCTTTGTTCTTCTTTGTTTCCTTGTTTTTTTTTCCTTTTGGTGTTGTTGAATCAATTTTTGTCTTAACACGTCAATCGAGGATATTTTTTACGTCATTCGATAAGGCATTAGACTTCACCCTTGTTGAGTGTTTTTCCTTAGCATTTTTGGGTGATTTTTATTTTTGATTATCGTGTGTCATCTATTTGGTTTATTCTTTAATTACCTTTGTGTTACGCATTAGACCACATCGTCGAAGCTAGACGATTGACCCTTCCCTACCTTAGAGTTTTGATAATCAAAATTATGATCAAGTATCGGGTTTTAGTAATCATGATTACATTTTATTTATCGATTCGTTAAAGATTAAGTTGAGAACCTGATCCTCAAAACTTGACCTTTAAGCCTTAGTAAAAAGCCTATATTTTAAAGTTTTTTAGAGGTTGCTAATCAGATATATCCATTTTGATTAACTTCTTATCGAGGTTGAAGTTAAGTGACATAATTAAAGCCTGATCCCCAATACCTTAAAAGAAAAGGCTTTATTGAAATGAGTTAAGTATGTTGGGTGCCGATAGTCACAAAGTTTATTTCAAAGCATGTTTTGGTAAAATCTTAAATGAAATATCCAAGTTTCGATACCCAAAATAAGAGTTTTAAGTTAAAAGTAGTATGAATTTTGGATGTCGAATATCGGGATAAAGTCATACCAAACATTGAACTCATAGTCAGAAGCTAAGTGATACGCTCAATCCCTGATATCCCTCGAAGCCTTAAATAGTTGTTTGATGTCATTAATCAGAACTTCCTTTTAACTTATATAGTTCTTACAAGTAAGAAACAAGCCATACTCCCAAATCTTGTATCCCAAATGGTTTTCCACCTACTATCAAGTATCACTGGTTGATGATTCTTCTTAATATTTAAGTTGGTTATAAGCAAGAGGTAGACCATAACCCTGACCCTTGACTCTTGATGGACCACAAACAAAGAGTAGGATTTAAGGTGTTGTCATTAGTGTTTGGACTTCCTTCATTTAGGCTGTTTTAGCTCTTTGGTAGGTTGTAGAGGTTAGGTCCAAAGTCTAAGCCCCAAAAAGGCTTATTTTCCTTAGATACTCTTTTAACAAGCTATTGCTTTATATTCTAAGTTGTTTATTAGTTTATATAGCTTGGTTAAAAGGTGTGTTATCTTCTTTAAAGTATTTAATATGGATTATTCTAAAACATAGTGTTTTATATGTAGGATATATGTAGAAATGAAGTACCAATACAAAGCTTACCACCCTCCCTCGAATATGTCCTCTCCTTATACTAAAATTGGAGACACCAACTTGGGACATGTGGACATGGATGAATTTAGATAAAGGATCTACGTTGAAGAGACAAGGCATGTGTAGCCACTACATTGGCCAATTCGAGATTAGTGGAGGCAACTACCTTCTCAATAATTGTGCACTCTACGGAGTTAGTACTAACATGTACCCATTATTGTGACCACAAACATGGGATAATTATGGGATTAGTAGGAGAGGTGGTGTTGGACGTAAGTTCATATATGACTGAAAGGGTGTTCAGGATCCCTACCTATCCCCAATAAGAGGATATGGATATGAAGAAAGAAGTGAAATATTTTGAGAACCATGAGGCAAGAAGTATCAACCAAATCAACAACCAAATGCTACTCAATCCTAGGAAGATGGCCCTCAAGATGGCCAAGGTACAACACATGAGTGAATTTTGGGAGGATACAAAAGGCAATTACATTGCTGAGAAGAGTGTTTGCATACCCTCATGCTAGGGATTTCTACCCATGGATGGTCAAGTTTATCTTGACCATTTTTGATACTAAGTGAAAGAAGATTGATTGGGATATCCTAATCACTGATACTATACACAAGCAATTGAAGACTATCCTCCAAACCACCAAGTTGTACATGACATCATACTTGTATTTATTGGTTGCTCAAGCCACTTTCCCAAGGTTGAACATAGTAGGTTCCTTCCAGCTTGGGGAGGTAACCATTTATGAACATTATCCTTAGTTTAAGTTGGAGGATAGTTACACCCATTTCTATCTTGTCAATGACAACTTCGTATATGCAATAATTAGAGGGTTGGAGGGAGATTTCTCTAGAAGAATCTTCATAGAAGCCATGCAAGAGCTTAAAAGCTAGGGGAATTGGTACACTCAATTAAAAACCTTCGTACATTAGAGTAGGCTTCCACAAATCATACATCTAACAAAATGATACTATTGGAAATTTTCAGGAAAGTGACAAAAATACATAAGTTGATAGCTAGAAAGCACATGTCTAGATATGCTTTCCTAATAAAGATTGGAGAATATTCATGTGCCAACATGCAAAACGCCAAGAGTACAGAGGTAGAACGAGAAAAATACTCCCTAGAGATGTATAATAACCCAATTGGGAAGATAAGCAAGGTCATAGGCTCCTTAGATTAGAAAAGTTAATTTGGGTGTACAAACAAGGGAAGGAGAGTAATAATCTCTCCAATTTTTTGTCTCTACTATCCTTAAAAGGATGCAAAAATATGAGAACACGAAGGAGGAGCTTAAAGCTCAATTACCCCAATTGACAACCTGTATCACCAATTTGATAGGACCAGTGGATGTAATTGCTCCAAAATTTTCCCTACAAGTAGTATTGAAGGGAGAGGTCAGACATTCTGATCTAGAGGGATGGATTCCAAAGGTGGACTAGTAGAAATATGATTTTTTGGTTTTGGCCAATAGGGTGCTAAAGAAACCAATAAATTCCTATCATTGCATTAGTGATAAGGATATTCTAGCCCCTCAAATTGAGGTGGGGATAGATAAAGAATTATTGGTTTGGGAGGATTACACCCCAATTTTGCACAAAATATAGGCAACGTAGGTACACAATATTTGATCAAGGTTGTAGTGATTAAAGAAGAAGATCAACCATCAGGATAAACTTCCTAAATGGTTGAAGGTTGCACAACTAAGGGTCAAGATATTAAATAAGTGTAAAACCAAATTGAATAAAATTAGAGGTCTAGTTGAATAGGCTATGACCAAGATTCAACAATTTGTTGACGACTTGGATTGCACATTCTAGGAAACACCTGATTTAGTGAAAGCTCCCAGTAAAATGATAGAAGAATTAAAGAAGCTAATGTAGGGTCAAGTTACCCAGGTGGAAATTGATAAGATGATGAATAAGAAGACAAAGCTTCACTCATTCCAAGAAGATTTGTCTGCCTTTGTCAATTTGCAAGAACAAATGGAGAACTTGTCCTTCAATTAGAGAATAAAGCTTCAGTATCATTAGGGCTCACCAATGGAGAAGATGAACAAAGTAATCTCTTCCTTCACCAACTTCTTCCCCAATTAACTAAAGTCAGAGTTCCCAGTTTTGTTTTAATTTTGAATAAATTTGTAAATAATCAACACCTAGGTTGTAATATTAAATCTGGCGTTTGATTCCAGTTTACTTTCAGTTAGCTTTTTGGTTTCTTTAGATTAAGTTTAGTTAGTCTTAGAAATGAAACTAAGGCGCTTTAGTTTGCTTTTAGTTATGTTGACATTAGGCTTGATGGTCTAATCTATACAAGAATGGATTTTTGAAACTTTCTAGATATTTGGAGAAGAATTCCATGTACTCTGAAGAAGAAAAGTTCATTGCCAAAAAAATATTGGATTTGTCGTCACTGATTTCCAATAGGTCGGAAATCAACATCCAACTTTAGTCATTTTCAAAATATTAAGCATTTGTTCCACAAAATGATTAGTCCTTAGAATAAGATCTCTATTTGAAGTTTCCTTGAAGAAATACTTATCAGGTCAAGAATCTTTATTTACAAAAAAATATTATTATGTAAGTTGATCAATGTGGTCCCTAAATAAAATTTTCAATAACTTTCGATTGGTCTGAATACCTAGATGTCCTTTTTATAAGTCAATGTCCATTTATACCCCTTGTGTCAGAATCTCTCATTGTCTTACAAAAAAAATAGTAGTGTATGGGAGAAGTTGGAATAAATTCATCCAAGGAGGAAATATAAAAAATTCTATGCTACCCCAATTTCAAGGATGGGGATGGCAGGGACATGGGATGAGTTTTAGGGACAACTTTGTTTAGGATCAATTTTGGGGATAGCAAGTGACTAGATGAAAATAGAGAAAATGTAAAATATATATAAAAAAATCAAATATTTATATGGTAACATTGATAAAGCACTTATCATTATATTGTAAAATCCTTAATACATAACATTTGTGATGAATTGAGAGTTCAAATGAGAGTTGAACAAATTAACAAATACCAAAACTGAATTTGTGTGCGCGTGTGAAAAAAATTTAAAAATATATAGAATTGTGTTAGTGAACAGATTTGTCTTTATGAAAATATATGATTACCAACTCTATAACCTACTAAATAAAGACAAAAGGTTCCTAATAGTTGGAGAGATCATCATTTCATTGGTGATCTTCCTCTAAATTTTGGTGAAGTACAACTCCCTCAAATGGTTCAACTAACCTTTGATGGGTATGGTTTTAACTAGAAAGCATGAAAGACACACTAACACTGATTCATATCTATGACATCAATGCAATAAAACTTAGAACGAATACTATCAATCTCCTAACACAAAAATCATGATTTCAATAGCAGATGGAACGATCTCTCAAGCAAAGCTTCTTTTAATCCCAAAGATGATGAACATAACACAAAGAAGCATCCAATTCACAAAGGAAATAACTTCAGATATTTATTCAAGCTCATAGACTAATATCTAAATACCAATATTATGTTCAAAACTCAATGCTCATAGACAATGGATAACTTCAGAATCAAGACAAATCCAAAATGATCCTCCTTTATTTTCTATTACATTACAGTGTAGTTAAGAAAACCAAAATTTGAACCCCAAAATTGTCCTCAAAATATACATTTATAGAGCCTCATTCTTGGATCTTTTCCATTAATGTAACCGCCATCTTCCCAAGCGGGAATTTCGCAAATTATTACCTAATTCTTACATAACCGAGATTTTCAAGAGCATTTATGACTATTTTAGAAGCATCATAATTACATTACTCTTATTGATTTGATTTTTATGGGTTAGTGCATCACTGCTTCTTGTATGTATGCCTTGTGGCTTCTTGTATGTGTGAGTGACTTGCAACCTTCAGATTTTGCATTTAATTACATAACCCTCGCAATCTCACTCATACGAATTGGTTTAATTAAGGGATACCAGTCGACGCAAAAGCTCATCAACTAGGAATTCAACAAAATCCCATCACATCAACCACTGCATTCATTTAATTCCAAAGCAATTGCCAGTGTCCTTGCAATTGCTAGTTGCTCCTGAGGAAATTCTCCCAAAATTCACCTTACAGACATGACATCTATTTTCTATAAATTTAGAGGAACTGTCTTCATTTTCACATACCAATTTCATACTCTCAAGATGTCGAGCACTTCGAGCGATGCCACTTCGAAGAGCAATTTTCTGAAAAATTGAGAGTATATATGCAGTTTAGTTAGGCAACTAGTAGTAGACCAACTCAAAGAGATGTTCCTCATCAAGAGTGATGTAGGAGTCATTAGGATAATCATCGAGGAGAACTTCCTCTCCCAAGTGCATGTTCACAACTCCGCACTTCTGAAACCGTTCCTGTACAGCATCACCTGCACCTCCAATAAGCTAGAATGGGGTATTAGAGTTGCAGAGCATTTGATAAGGCCGATGTACCTAGCAAGAGTGGAGGCAGCCATTGGGAACTTCAACGAATACCCATGAGTAGGTTTGGTGGGGGACGCCATATGTATTGCCACGAATCTCCAGCATGAGCATGCTAGGCAAGCTATCACCCTCCTTCATGTTGGGTTAGAAAGGAATGACATGGATATGTTTGCCCATTTCACTGAATGGAACAAAAACCTATTTTCACCAGCGCAAATAGAGAGGTTGCAAGAGGTGGCGGAAGGAATTTGTATTCTAATGTTCACTCTTTGTGTCTAACAGAATGTACTGGAGACTCCCCTTTTTGATGTAATATGATATATATATATAGAATTTTTTTGCATTTAATTCCTCTGTGCAATTTGGTGAAATTGATATTCTCTATTTCTACTCAATGTGCTTTATTTTCCCCGTAATGCATCTTTTCTATTTTTGCAACTGTAATGAATTTCCATGGCCTCTAGTTTTATTTGATATTCCCCCTATAGAACAACAAACTTTGATAATTTTTGTTTATGTTGAACGTCCATGTATGGCTTTTACTTCGACACTGCTATCCCTTGCTTAATAACACTTTGAAAAACACCAGTCTAAGAATAATGTAAATGAACCAATATCGGGCCCCGACGAGGTTTTGGAAATCTCGTCGAAATCCAATATGGTTGTAGAAAGCTTCTTAGTTATAACTTTATAATTTTCTTTTGAGATGTATGCTGAAACAATCAAGTGCTACACAAAAACTCTTCACCGTTGGGAATAAAATAGGTTTTTGAAACCCTATCGAGGACCGAAAAAGGTTTTGAAACCTTGCAAAAGTTCTAAAATAGGGTTGGCTCCATCTTTCACTTAACCTTCTTGTTTAATTGGCACTCGATGAGGTTGTGAGAACCTCGTCGAACTTTGATGTTGCTTCCATAACTTGATCAAAATAGCGAACTTGAAATATCATACCAAAGGGAGGTTGTGACAACCTCGTCGGATCTCGACAAGGTTTTGAAAACTATAGGAAAGACTTGACAATTTTTAATTTAGACAAAAATTTCAAGATGGAACGTAGTTTTGGAAAAATGATAGAAACTATGGTAACAACTTGCAAACACATTTAATATTTCATATAATAATAATATTATTTTATTTTATAATAATAATGACATTTGAATCTTTTATAGTAAGATGCTTCATTATTGATCAATGATAATATGATAGTCATAAAGATAATTGTCTAAGTTTTTAATTTTGATCCCCATTTCCAAACGCCCTCATTGTAATCAAGTTTCTTATGTGACAAAAAATCCCAATAACTAGTGGAGGTAGTGGAGCTCTGAATGGAGTTGAGGAGTAGCACCCCTTATGGGTGTCTAGGGGCAATGCCCCTATCAAGGTTGAGGGGC
This sequence comes from Sequoia sempervirens, assembly GCA_007258455.2. NCBI lineage: Eukaryota > Viridiplantae > Streptophyta > Pinopsida > Cupressales > Cupressaceae > Sequoia > Sequoia sempervirens. The sequence continues at coordinate 27,420 of VDFB02264968.1, forward strand.
AACGCCCCTCGTGGGGGTCTAGGGCAACGCCCCTATTGAGGTCAAGGGCTAGTGCCCCTCACAAGGTTTGAGGGTAGTGCACTTATCACGATACGGGGTGAGCTCGAGAGACAAAGCCCCCACCACCAAAGCCCAAAAAAAGGCCTATGGATCACATAAACCTTCATGACACGTTTTCACAATTTTATCATTGTTTATAGTGTTCAAGTTTTTAAATAGAAAAATATTACATTTTTTTGGGGATGGTTGGCTATCCCTAAGACAATTGAGGTACATTACAGACATCCCCACCCATTTTGGGGATGGCCAACCATCCCCTTTAATTTTCTAAGACGTTCCAAGTTTTTGAGACATCCCTTGCATTTTCCCCCAATTGGGGAACAACCTAGGGATGTCCACTAGGCATCCCCGCGTCCCTAAAACGTCCTAAAAATCGAGATACCCAAAAAAAAAAATGTTGGGGATGCGTCCCCAAGTTTCTTTGAAAAAATATTAAGAGGTTATCAAGTTGTCGCCACTCTAAAACAAGTAGAGAGATCTTGGTGTTTCAATTGATTGCATATAGAGACAATTGAAGCAAAAGCTCCACATGACCATCGAACTGCTATCACCTAATATCCCCATTTTTTAAGAAGATTGCGGTCTTTTAAAGCTCTCATAAAGAGTATAAGTGTGCTCCAATTACCCAAGAATCCAGTTTTCGGTTCTCATTTTAAGGACAATATTATTACTGTCTTCTAGCAAATCACCATTAGAAAGTACTAAGAAAGTTTGTCGAGTGCATAATATATTGAGACTCAAATGTAATTCCCATTAAGGGCAACTGTTAGTTTCCATTAAGTCTTCATTATCTTTCTAGATCATTGTCTATCTTACAATTTGCTTGGCTGTGATGATCACACTTCTTACTTAAATAAATAAGAAAAGTTATCATCAATTTTGTTTGCAATTGGGCTCACTTTAGACTCCCATAGTCGTCTTAGGTCTACTATAATCAGTCTAGTGGTTTGTGGGAATGCTTACGTTAATTTAGAAGGTTGGATATATATTATTTTGATTTATTACATGCAATATGAATAGACCATCTCATGTAAGCTAGATCCTCAAATTCCGTCTCATTGCAGAATTTGTTTCCCCTTTCTACAAATGAATAATTAATTTCTTGCAATAAAAACCATACTCTCTTCTTGCAATGCTCAGAAAGCAACTTTGGTCCAAACTCCATCACATACTTTAATCAATCAATCAATTAGACACATCCAAAAAGTTTGTCATTGGAGCCAAGTCCCAAACTTCCATTGCTACTTCAGCTGTTGTAGAATGACTACCAACAGGTTCTCGCACAAGAAAACATATATAGGTTCATTGAAGTTGTGACAAAATCTCCTCTATTTCCAAAATTTCCTGTAATATAACGAACTATGTCTTGTTATCTGTTCAAGCTTCCTCTTTTTTGACTTAAAATTATGGTTATGCAAGAGTTAACAATAGAATCCTTTGCCAATAGTTTTGAAAATCTCACCGTAAAAAAATTGTACCTCTTTAGCAGAATGCTTTTTACAGGCCCAATTACCATAGCAATGTTTTTTTATGTCAAGGATTTAATAAAAACTATAGAAGTTGAGTAAATAGGAGTAGGCTTTAGAATTAGCAATCTAACAAAAATAAACTAACACCGTCTTCAGAGGTACTTAGCCACTGCATCAGAGGTTGCATGTTTTTCAAATTTTGCTAAAGAATTAACTAGTGTTGGCTGCTTGAACTTTATACTCATGACAAACTGGTTGTAATTGAGAGAATTTTCATCACAGTCATCGGCTGCTTTGGTTTTGACCTTGTTTTATGTGCCATTCTTTCTTCCCTGAAGGTAACTGGATCTCTTTTATTTGTATAGACATCAAAGTTATTGCTTAAATCTTTTGACAAAGTCAGATATCCAGTTCATCCGATTGTATAAGGAATGGCATGCTTTCATATCCTTCTGTACATTATGAAAAACTTGTGTATTCAGAAAGAGGGCCATAACATAAGTAAAATTGTTTTAGGATTCAGTCAAGTAACATTCAGCTATTCTTTCACTTCCAGTGAAAGAAATGTTACCCAGTTGTTAATTGTGTCATCTTCAACTGCTCACAATTAACAAACACACCAAACAGATGTTTAGAAATGCTGTGGAAAATTTTGGCTAACATAAATTCTATAAACATCTGCATTATTTATCAACGACCTTTAAATTTTAACTCCTTCAGATTTATCCTATATTAAACATCCTTCATACTCAATATTTTTTTAATTTACAGCAATACAGAAGACCAAGCGATGCCCTCATATCAAAATAAATTTGGAGAATGTATATATAACTAATTAATTGTTTCCTCCAACTTAGAAAACGAATGGGAGGTGATGATGATGCTTATGTCCTGCAATTTACCAGGAATCAATTGCAACATAAACAGAAGTTCAAATAAAATGTTATAACTGACATCCCACACAAGTTTTATTTTTGAATGTATAGATGAAAAAATCTGGCCAACAATATCACAAATGAGATCAGTCTAACATATTTGAAAGAACTTGGATTGGAAACTTTCTTTTAGAAAATTTGTTGTAGATAAAACAATGTTGAAAGAAATATCTCTGCATGTATAAATATGTCGTACACTAACATAAGAAAATAAAATATGACTACAAGCTGCAAAGAAATGTTACCTCTGCACACTACAAGAGAGTTCCGTTTCTTTGTCGTTCACAAACTCAGAGAAAAAGCAGTGCCAGACATTTTAAAACTAAATGACAATTTATTGATGGTTCAAAGTTGTAATCCCAACAAAAAACACATAGAACCCATGGATGCCTTCGGCCAAAATGTAGTAGCTGAAGTCAAAATGCATGGTCTTAAGAAGGTTTGTAATACTTGGCAGGCACAAATGGCATTTTAGTCACAGATGCCTCATAAGTCTTCCCACGCACCACGACTTTCAGCTCTGTCCCATTTTTATGGTTACCGGATGCTACATACCCCATGGATATGTTTTTCTTCAAGCAAGGGCTAAACCCCCCACTTGTGACCTCTCCAATAGTTTTTCCTGAGGCATCAGTAATCTCACTATGGCTTCTTGGAGGTGGACCAACTGAAAACATGCCAACCCTACGCCTCAGAGGACCTTCTGCCAGCTGTTTTAATATAACCTCAGAACCAAGAAATCCACCTTCTGCTCTTCTTCTCTTACCAATTGTCCATGCAATACCAGCCTCTACTGGCGTTGTGTCCTGATCCATGTCATTTCCATACAGACAAAGACCAGCTTCAAGCCTCAAACTATCGCGAGCACCTAAACCTGTCAACTTGATTTTCTCTTCCGATTTCTCCAAGATGGCCTTGGCAAGATCAACTGCATGCTCTGAAGGAACTGAAATTTCAAACCCATCTTCCCCTGTATACCTGAGTCATGAATTAGATATAATCAATATTTACCGGGCCAACAGACAGGCAAAATCTTATTGAACTCATCAAAACTATTAATTGCATGAGCCCATACTAATATTTCTATCAAGCTTCAAATAATTCTTGTTGTAAAGGAAGAGCATAACAAATGTTTTTAAGTTAAGACAGGAAACAATAATTCAAACCTCAAACCCTGCTTTAAAAGCTCACCTTCCTGACTAATATGCTAACTGAGAAACCCGATATTGCCAATAATAAACTGAACGGAACTTTGAAAACTTAATAAGCATATATCATCAGGAAAAGTTGTCTACATTATTAGGGCACTCCGACAAGAGAACTAACAGAAAATAGGGGTAACCAAAGTATCTTGGAGACTTAGAAGACTGCAAGATAAGCAGGAAGCATAAGCATGGAAGAGAAAACAAAACTTACGAAAATTTATACCTATACTTATATACTCATACATACACATATTTATTGTTCCTTACCATGCTTGTGGTTCTCCCTATTTTTATATTTCTTACTTGAGCCTTCGTTTGTGCCTTGATCTGTGTGCAGCCTGTCTCTCCTCTCTCTATTTAGTCTGCCTTGGTCTGTAACTAAACATTTTCATGTCTCCTGAAGCTCTCTAGCATCCTGATGATAGATCACGGAGTGTGATCTGAAACACTGATTCAAAATCTCTTACACAGTCTAATCCAGAAACAGCATTGATCAATATCATGGATTGTGGAAATCTGATGTTTTTATTTGACAAAGGGAATGCTATATGGACAATCATTTCTAAATTAAACATGGCACAAAATGCATGTTAGGACCAGATCAGTGAAGAAAAGGGCACAGTAGCTTGTCTGGCAGAAGATCAGCTCATGTTTGAGACCAGAAGATGCAA
>VDFB02264969.1:0-29688 GCA_007258455.2 Sequoia sempervirens
TTTGTAAAATAACTTTGCTTGAGAGAGAAATATATCTTTGCGCCCTACGCGCCCTCAATATTGTTCTTTTTGGTATTTGTTCATGTGTCTTCACTATTGCAATTGATTGTTATGCCACATAGGGTTCAAAAAGATTGTAATGCTGAATTCTTTCCATAGTTTAGATATATCTGTTTGAGCATCTTTATCATTGAAATCAATTGTTATGCCACACAGGGTTCCAAGAGATTGAAGTGATAAGGCTGTTTGTGTTAATTTACCATTGTGATTGATCGTTATGCCACATAGGGTTTCGAGAAGTTGCAGCGATAAATCTGTTTTGTGAATCTTTATCAATATAATCGAAGGTTATGCCACATAGGGTTTCGTGAGATTATAAAGATAAAGGCTGTTTTGTGAAGACTTTGTTGTTTCGATCGAGTGTTATGCCACATAGGGTTCCATAAAATTGTCTTGGTAAAGTCTTAAATCTGTTGTGCCCAATAAGCTGGTTTAGATTGAGATGATAGTTGTGCCACCTTGCCCTCAAGTAGAGAGTCTAACCCCGTTTATCGTCAGTTAGTCAAACCTTGCTCCGTTTCCTCTTGCTCTGTTTTTCTGAGGAGATTGGATAGATATTAGTTGTAGTTAGTAGATCTGCAAAACCAGAGAAAACTCAGCTGCAACGTGTAAGTTCTTTCAAGAAAGCCTTTTGCCTCTAGCAGCTGAAACAAAAAGACAGGACATAGTTTTAGCTTATTTTTCCTTTGCAAGTACATTTGTCAAAGCACAACGAGGGAGCTTCCCCTCCATAATTTGAAGAGCACTCATTGCGTAGTGTGCATAGGCTGTTCATAACAACTTCTACTCCAGAGGTGTTAGTTGTTACGCCAACAAATGCAAAAATCTAAGGTGGATGGCAATACGCATTTTGACTCAGCCATGCAGCTCATCCACTTGTGAGCGTAATTGGAGTGTTTTTGAACACATACATTCCAAGAAACGCAACCGCTTAACACAAAAACGGATGAATGACTTGGTGTTTGTTCACCACAACCTCCGCCTGAAGCTAAAGAAAGCTCAAGGTGAGACTTTTAATACGCTTGCAATCAATTTCAATTGTTGTCATTGTGTTTTTCACTTGTAGAGCAAAGACTAATTTCTACATGGACAAAAACAAGAACTATTGAGGAAGATGCCCCAATTGACCTCGACGAGATTGATCCTGAGTCTGAGTGGATTGCTACATCTGATGATGATGTTCTTGAGGATGAATTTGAATATTGTCTCGAGTCTGAAGATGTAGATATCATGGCGGAGGCCAACGTGCCTCTTGATATACTTGAAGAAGCTCAGCGGGCAACCGGTCACCTAGCAGCTTCAACATCGGGAGCGGGAGCTTCTGCCCTCTAGCACGTCATTTGCTACAATTGATTTTTTTGGAACTTTGTACTTAGTTTATAGGTTTACTTTGTACAAAGTCACAAACTATATTGTAATAGACATTTTGACAACTGTCACCATCTGATATTTATGCAGTTGTAGTATGTTTTGTGCAATGTAATCACTAATCAGCGATATGAGTATAACCAACAAAAATCTATTTTCTATAATTCATGGATTGAACTCTATATTTTATTTGCTCTTAATGTCTGTATGCTATGGAAATGCCATTAAATTTAAAAAAAAATTACTTTCTAACTGTTTTTCTTCAATTTTTTGCCTTTTTTTGTAAATCCGATTTTTTCCCGATTTTTTCAAAAAATCTTGAACTTTTGGTTTGCCGATTTTTTCCCCAAACGATTAATGCTGCTATGGCCGTGACTGCAGTGATTGCCGTGTAAAAACCCAAGATTCAAACTGTTGCATTCTCGTTTATGGGTATGTTCTAATTATGTTCTGAAGAAATAAAGATTACTGGGTTTTCTATTATTTACACAATTTCCCTTCCATTATTGTTTTATGCAATTTCTTGAAATTTCCGGCATTGTCGCCGGCACCAAAAAATAAATAAATCAGAATTTAACAGAAAAATCAAAAGTCAGTTTTGAAACCCTGAGGGGACACCATACTGTGTACATTTCAAACCGAGCACAAATCAGGGTAATTAATAACAAAAGTCCTTTTGAACTTTGGAAAGGAAGGCCTACATTAGTCAAGAATTTCAAAGTGTTTGGAAGCAGGTGTTATATAAGAAGAGATGATGAAGTTTTGGGAAAGTTTGATTCTAGGAGCGATGAAGGTATCTTCCTTGGATACTTCACAAGGAGCAAAGCTTACAAATGTTACAACAAGAGATTGCACAAATTTGTTGAAAGTGCGAATGTGAGAGTTGACGAAGAAAGACATCAAAGGGAGATAATACAAGAAATTGATTATCAGAAGGAAGAAAGTTTTAAAGAAGAAGAAATGGAGGAAGAAACTAAAACCGAAGAAGTTGAGCAAAGGAATCCAAAGACTCCATCAAAAGCACTACCCAAGACACCATCTAGATTTGTTCAAAAGAACCATCTTGAGGATTTGATTATTGGAGACAAAGACACATAAATACAGACAAGAAGAAGACTTGCAAATACAACAAAACATGCAAATCTGTGTTTGCTTTCCAAGGTTGAACCAAAGAATTTTTCAGAAGCAAGTGAAGACAAATATTGGATCAAGGCTATGGAGGAAGAATTGGATCAAATACAGAAGAATGAAACTTGGGAGCTTTTCCCAAGACCTAAAGACAAGAACATCATTGGAACCAAGTGGGTGTTCAGAAACAAACTCAATGAAGATGGCCAAGTTGTAAGGAATAAGGCTAGGTTGGTATGCAAAGGATACATTCAAGTTGAAGGAGTTGATTGCTTCTATTGCATGTATGGAAGCCATAAGGATGTTCTTAGCTCTTGCAAGTTTCAAGACTTTAAAGTTTATCAAATGGATGTAAAATCAACTTTTCTAAATGGAAATCTGGGAGAGAATGAGGATTATGTTTGTAGACTGAAGAAGGCTCTTTATGGACTGAAGCAAGCCTTGAGGGCTTGGTATTTAAGGTTAGATAAGTATCTTCAAGAGCAAGGTTTTGAAAGAGGAATTGTGGACAGCAATTTATATATCAATAATGAAGGAGATAACTTGTTGATTGTTGTCGTCTATGTGGATGATATCATTTTTGGAGGAGACAACAAGGGACTGTGTCAAGACTTTGCTTCTAACATTCAAAAGGAATTTGAGATGTCTATGCTTGGTGAGTTATCTTTCTTTCTTGGTTTGCAAATCTCTTAGTCAAAACAAGGGATCTTCATTTCTCAAACCAAGTATGCTAAAGAAATGTTAAAGTAGTTCAGGATGGAAAACTGTAATCCAACAAGCACTCCTATGGTTACTGGTTGTAAATTAAGCAAAAGATGATGAATCTCCTGCAACAAATCAAACTATGTATAGATCTATGATTGGAAGTTTGCTATATCTAACAACTACAAGACCCGATATTATGCAAGCAATTGGTCTGGTGGCACGATTTCAAGCAGCTCTAAAGGAAACCCATGTCAATGCAGTCAAAAGAATATTCAATTATTTGAAGGGGACTATGGATTTTGGATTGTGGTATCCAAGAGGTGATGATTTCACCCTTACAACATATACAGATGTGGATTGGGCATTCAGTGTTGATGATAGAAAGAGCACTAGTGGAGGAGCTTTCTGTCTCGGAAATTGCCTTGTATCTTGGTTAAGCAAGAAACAAGCATCAGTTTCCCTATCTACAACAAAGGCAAAATATATTGTAGCAACAGCTTGTTGCACACAGGTTTTATGGATGAAACAAACTTTGAAAGATGTTAAGGTTGAGTATGAGCATCCCATTCCCATACTCTGTGATAATACACGCGCCATCAACATATCAAAGAATCTAGTTATGCACTCTAGGACAAAGCATATTCGGATTAAGTATCATTTCTTAAGGGAGCATCCGAGCATGTACTTGAGCAGAAAGTTGGAGTATGTTGCTACAAAGGACCAAATTGTAGATATTTTCATGAAGCCTCTTCCAAGAGAGACTTTTGAGTACCTGAGGGAGAAATTGGGAGTGATGTCACGCTCATCCATTCACTAGGTTTTTCAAGAGAAGCATGTGTTCAAGGGGAGCTATTCATTGTTTTATTCATTTAGCCCTGGATACCCTTTGCCATTGATGTCAAAGGGGGAGGAGTAGATTCAAGGGGAGCATTGCAGTTAGGGGGAGAAGTTGTTCTTGTTGCATTCCAAGATTATCTCTATGTGAGGTTGATTTGGTTAGGGGGAGAAGTTGTTGCATTCCAAGTCTTTCCATGCGAGATTGCCATCGATGACAAAGGGGGAGATTGTTGGAAAATTATTGTCATTGATGTCAAAGGTAGATTAAAGTATTTTGGCCGACCTATTTTGGCACTCAACAATGCATCAAACAAAGTATTTTTTAAATGACATGGGCCGACCCATGTATAATTGTCTTTCTTGCTTTTGGCACCCAATTTGAAGACCTAAAAATTCAAATAAATATATTATATTTTTGTTGTGGGCCGACCTATGTCAACAGGTTTAATTTGCAAATAAATTAATTTTATTTTGGGCTGACCTCCTCCACCCTTTGGTTTGGGTGCCCACATTTGTAAAACAAATAAAAATTAATTAAATAAAAATCTTCAATTGGGCCAACCTCATGGAGATGAGCGCTCTTCCTTGGTAAAGGAACATAAAATAAATGAAAAGCTGCCTTGGCCGACCTATATGAGGGGTTGCATCCATTGGGTGAAGGGGTACATTGCAAGATATAAATAGAAGATGCCAAGAAGGTTTTCAATCAATAATTCATTGAATATTATTCCTAATTTCAGAGCAGACTTACAATAGAGAAGAGCAGATTTATGTAAGCAGAATTTAGGAGATTAATTAGTCATATGTTTGTGAAGTTTCTATGGCGAGATCATGCAAGATTCATAAATGTATGATGTGAAAATTTGGAGCAGATATTGTGCAGAATTATGTGAAGATATATTTCAGATTTAGTGAAGATCTTATTGCAGATTTATGCGAAGACATTGGTGCATATTCGAGAAGACTACATTGCAGATTTGTGGGTATATTTTTGAAGATCATATTGCAGATCTGAGTGAAGGTTTAAGCAGAGATTTAAGGAAGATTTGTGTGAAGAATTGGGCAGATTTTTGAAGGGATCTAGGGGCAGATCCAACAACATATCATTATTTTGTATTTCGAAGGTTGGTGCCTTCTAACCAACAAGATCCGGAGGTTGGAGCCTCTTACTCAAAGAGATCGGTGTCTCTTGCTGAGTTGGCGCTTAATGGAGGGGATTGGTGTCTCTTGTGGGTTAGTGCCTACGAAGTTGTAAGAAAATTTCTATAAAAGCAATATTTTGTCATGGTTTTCTCCCGCAAGGGTTTCCACGTAAAATCATGTGTGCATCTTGTGCTCTAATTTGCTAGATCTTACTTGTGTGGATGCTTTGATTATTGCTTATGATTGCCAAAGTTTTAAATTGAAAAAATTGTTCTTATACTGATTCAACCCCCCTCTCAGTATAAATGTGTATGTGTTTCTTCATATCATTATAAGGAAGTAGGGGACTATTAACAAATACCCTTGTTAATTTGATATCCTTTTGCCTAACTCCTATCTTCTAACTATCCCCTATGTTCTATATAAATATTATTAGTATTATGCATGAACAAACGGTAAGACTATCCTGTAGAAATTCATGTATCTATCTCATCATCAAAGCTTTCTAATATGAGCATTCTTAGCTAAGCTATACCCTTTATTGTCACTAGTCCTATGGCTTATTTCAAGAACTCCAAACCTCTCAATGTTTTCTTTCTCCTTCTAGCCTCATTTTAGCATGGATCCGTTATAATGAATGGTCTCCACTATCGACTAACCGCCCCATTGATTACCAATGACATCCTATCTAATGGCAACATCCTTGTTCCATATGTGGCTACCAATACAACATCGTCTAGGCCTTTGAGGAATTGGTTCTTGATCAAAGTATCAACCATTTTCATGATTAATTCTTTAGCTTTCCCATGACCTAACAATATCACCATAAATTCCTCCTTCAACACACACTACATGAAATAACAAGCCACTCCTCATTTTAAAAGTACTCTTAAGCCTTTTCTCCATTATGCCATCCAAGGAGGCCATTTGTCTCAGGCTACCAATTGGCCACACATGTGTATCCATTAAGTTGCGTAGTATCAACAAGGGTTTGATCTCGTAGAGGGATGGGATTCTCAAAATATCAGAAAACACATTAATAATCATCATTAGATTTTCTTGCCTTGGCATGAATAAAATCTTTCCACTTAAATGATGTGTATAGCTCGCCATCCTCGAAAATTTCACGACTTTTCACAATGATTGTTTACATTAATGCTTGGATGCATGAATTAAGCCTTAGTCTATAATATTTGGTGTAGCATCCATCTTTTGTTTGAGTGTTAGCCAAGGATCAGGCTTTGAATCTATTATACATTCTTCTTTCAAGTCTATTGCATGGTTAGCAAGGTTATCAATCTCTTCATTGATCTCCCTATAAACATGCTTAATGGTGTAACTTTCCAACATATCCAAAAAAGTCCAGACACCTTGAAGGGAGTTGTAGATTTTTCAATTTGGTGATTTTTTCTTCTTTACTTCATTGACAATTATTGTTGAGTTGCTTTCAATTTCAACTTGTTTGCATCCTTAAACAGTGGATACTTGTAGCCCAAGGATGAGGGCATGGATTTCTGCTTCGTTGTTGGTTCTCTCTTTTAGCCTTTTTGACGCTACACAATTTTTCTTCATTGTTTCTAATGATACATCCTACTCTAGATGCTTATAGATTCCCTTTTGATGCTCCATCAAAATTCAATCAAACCACCTTTGAGGGGGAGGTTTCGACTATGTTTCTTTTCTGAGTTTTGAAGGATCATTTCTTCCTTCCCCATTAATGGTGGGGTTGGGATGGTATTGGCTTCAAATTTTGTGTCTTGTCTTTATGACATTTATGTATAGTCTTCTTTAAGTTATAGATATAATTTATTGTAGTACAGTGCATAAGTTTCCTCTGAAATTTAACCCCATCATCTTTGCTGATCATCAACTGAATTATTAGTCAGGATTTGTTAAAATGTGGGTCCCACTATGTTGGCGTAACAACTAACACCTCTGGAGTGCAAGTTGGTACGGACAGCTATGCACACTGCGTGATGAGTGCTCTTCAAATTAGGAGGGGAAGCTCCCTCGTTGTGTGGACAAATGCTTGAAAAAAGTAAACTAAACTAATTCCTATCTTTTTGTCTTAGTTGAAAGAGGCACAAGGTTAAGAAAAACCACGAACATTGCAGCCAAGGATTTTCTAGTTTCGCAAATCTTAACTACAACTCAAAACTAACTAGCTTATACTATCCAATCTCCTCAAGGAATCAAAGCATGAGGAAACGGAGTGGGAATGATCTTACACGATAAACTTTAGGTACAGATTCACAACATGAAGGCAAGGTGGGCTCAACTATTTGCTTGGCTGGGAAGAAGTTTATTAACACACATATCAAATGATAAGCTTTAGGTACAGATTCACAACGTGAAGGCAAGGTGGGCTCAACTATTTGCTCAATCTGAATAGGCTTATTACAAACAAAACATAAAAGATAGCCAACTAGGACAGTAAATTACATAAACGAAACACGCATACAATTTACAATCAAACTAGCCACTATATTTAACTAAGATAAGCATTCACCATAATAACAACATGAAACCCGAGTGGCATAACAATTCATCATCATAATAAATACTTGTGAACAGATACAAAATAAGCAATATTATAGGCAAGGTGGGCACAACATATATTACTCTCGTTGAAAAGTTAATTACAAATGAGCTGAAAGCTCTTATTTATAGATATCGAAAGTTGTAGGGAACCCTAAAATCACCTTGAGTCAACTACAGTCTTGCAATGCATGCAAGATTTTATTGCTAAACCCTAATAAAGTAAACTATACAGTTAATTGGAAAGCTACCATTAGTTAACCGGTACATCTAATCTAAATGGACAATGTGCAAGCATGCACGTCCTTATTGAAAGCAAGTTAACTGGAACACTACCATCAGTTAACGAAAACCCTAAATGAAACTCCAAGTCTTGCAAAATATCTTTGAGGATAACATAGACATGCGTGCATGGTCCCAACAAAGAGAACTGAAGATGAAAGTCGAGTTCTAATTGCATGCTCCTGATTCTGTCCTCACAAACAACTGCAGGTTCTAACTGACTGATCATTGGCCGTTATCTCGAGCAACTAACCCCTCTGCGAGGTTGTTGACTGTGTCACCATCTAGGGCAGTAATAGTCTACCGAAGTATACTGTGTCTATGCAACATGTCCTCACCGCCTATGATCTGGCACTAAAGTTCACCTTTGCTCTTGGTTGCCTCATCAAACAACGCTGACATGACTGTAAGTTGATTCATCTTACAACCAATGGTCTCCCACTGAAAATACTATGAATGAGTGCCTGGAGCTCTGACTGTACGTCAACAAGCTCAACATACGCACCACCCTCAAGTTGATACCGACATGGTATGCGAGACACGAGAGTTCTCACGTACTGGAGTGCACTAGTGACGTGCTCTCTGCTCTCAGCCAACTCTAATGCCATTGTCTCCTCTATCTTCGCCTTGAAGATCAACTGTGTCCTCCAAGTGTAGATAGCCTCTTTGTCTTCTGCATCTGTGACTAATTTGTATGCCATCCTCAGGTGAGCAATCATAATCTCATCTTTGGGTTTGTCCATTGCCAAGTCTCGCTCCTCATCTTGGAGACGTAGACGGAGTTCGCGTGCATTGTATCGTAATTGATATAACTCTGCAAGCACAAAGCAGCTTCTAGTAACGAACTCCTCCCAATCCTCCAAACACTTGCCGTAAGCAACCAGGTGATCAAGTTGACCCTGTTCTGCCGGTGGCTCTAGCATTAGTGGGAGTGTGACGGTGACATCTTCCGTTCTGTGTACAAGGCTAGAAATGTATTGATGAAGCTGCCAAATTTCAGCCTTGAGGGCTGCCTTGTCTTCTCCGTCTTTTAGTATTCTATCCCTTGCGCTATTTGTTGCAACCTGTAGGAGATCAACCTTTGTCTGACGTGTGCTTCGACCAAGGTTGACTGTGATCACTTCAAAGTCCTGAACTTCAATCTCATTCAGACTCTTCCCCTCTGGAGGTACAACATTCTCAATGACAATCTCCTTGTCAGCGTTCCTTTCCACATGGACTTGTTTCTTGACCCTCTTGTCGGGCGCATCTTGGTAAGCATGATCAAAATTTGAATGATCAAGTACATAAGACGGCTGGCTCCTCTTCCTTCCCAGTTGACTCTCAAGCCAAGATGAGTCTCGACTAATCCCACTGGAAGGATCTGTACTAGCAATGAGAGGCTCCGACGAGAGTGAACGTGTAGAGGTGTTACTGCGAGGTGGCAAGTCCAAGTCCAAATCAATGTGAATTGGAACTGGAGACTACTCTGGTGTCGGTGATGGTATGCGAGGCTGAACCTCGGGCTTTGGAAAACTCTGAACTGGTTCTCTGATAGGCTCCATGTGTGTCTCAGTAGCAAGTGCCTTCCCTTTTGAGTTGTTAGGAAGTTGACTCTTCTTAGGAGGGTTACTCCTCTTCTTCTGTTTAGGTTTAGACGAGGAAAGTAGTGAAGCATCCACCGGTGGCGGCTCTGTTCTAGGCATGACTACCCTCCTAGACTTCTTGCTTTCGAGGTAGAGTATGCTGTTCTAAATAACTCTACTCGACCTCTCCTTCACTGATGAGTATTCTTTGGCGAACCAATTAATAGTCTGCAGTGGTTGTGTATCAACCTGCTCTCTGAAGAATTGAGGAAGTGTATCTCCCTCATCCTCTGACAAACCTTCCACATCTTCTGCCAAGAAGACAAAAATCTGTGGGAGAGAGAACCTACTATAGCTGCGTCTGAGCACCTCAAAGTCATCCTCGCAGTTCACCCAATAATCCTCCATTTTAGGCTTATGGTATGGGCGACCACCAAAGCGTGTTGTATAATGACCCCAAGGATCATACGTGCGGGTGTCGACAAGGTACTTGAGCTTACAATTCTCCAACTCTTGTCCTACAACTTTAACATCAACTACTGTCCTGCACCAATAGATTCCAAATTGCATTGGAAAGTTGGTAGCTTGTTTACGCTTGTGGCGCAAATGTCGATGAACATCGTACAGTTGCCTCAGGAACTCCATGAAGACTGTCCTATCTGAAGGATAGCGTGGAAGCATGGTTGGATTTCTTGTGTATCCTTAGATGCGAATGTAGGTGTATGTAGGGAACTGAATGAACCAGTCCGCCCAATCAACCATCGTTGCTCTAGCAACCACTGAGATACGAACATGCAACTCCCAGTCCAGGTTCCTCACTGTGTACGTCAAGAAAGCCTCATGTACACACTTGAAATGTCATTCAGCCTTCGTGAACTCAAACTAGTCATAGTAATGGTAGACTTTCTGTACATTGAGTATGCCCACCGTGGTCAACCCTCTAAACTGACCCTGATAGGTGATCAAGTATACGAGGTAGGAACACATGTGAAACTGGTGGGCAACTAGAAAACTGGTGATTTGCTCGTGGAGAACGTCGCTGATGAAGGATGCCCAGTCATAATGCTCTCACCCGGAGATGATCTGACCAATGATATAGTACATCCAGGGTTGGAATTTGTTTGCATTTGCATGACCTGAGACGTGATTGAGAAGTGTGACCAAAACCGCATACTGATCCTTGTATTCACCACAACCCACATTGCTCGACAACTTGTTCTTTTTCTGTTTTAACCATCTCTCTGCCATCTTACTTTGACACTTGTCCATATCAGCATTGAATGCTCGCTCACACTGCTCCATGGAAATCACTAGACTGTTCGGATGTTGAGGAATACCAAAACATCTCTCGATATCTAGGGGTTTGAGACTGCATATGACTCGTCCATCTATTGACTGTATCTCGCAAGTAGTAGAATTGTAATGCTTAACACAAGACATTACAAACTCTATGCAATGAACTGAGACAGGTATAGAAGCGGCCTCAAGCAACCCAGATTGTTGAATGTTTTGAAGTATCAAATCTTTTATCTTGATTGGATCCAAGATTGCTTATGGAAGCACCTTATGTAGATTTGTATCAACTGTCCCGATGAAGTCATGAGTCAAGGTTGACTTGGTCTTGAATTCAAGCTGAGTGTATTGCATTTGAAAAACTCGCCTGTTGATTGTGAACACGGCTATATTTTGACAACTTTTTTGGGAAGCTAAAAATAGCTCGTCGAAGGGCAATTTTCACGAAAAAATTTGAGATATGGGTTTTGTCCATAAAATGATTCTAAGACAACCCAAAATGTCAAATTTGCGAAAATTGGACTTCTACTCGACCATGCAGAGGAATTTCAGTTAAGAAAATCAGAGCCTCAAGAACTAATGCTCTGGAACAAATTTTATTGAAAAATTCTAGCACATGGGTTTTACTGAGGAAGCTATGCTGAATCGACCCAGATGATTTGTTTTGTCAAAAGTCACCAATTCTTCAAACATGCGAAAGAAAATAAAACGAGAAGTAGAAGAATTTGAGACAGAAGTTTGAGGTTTTGTTGCTTTTTCTTCTGCTAAAATCGCCACTTTGTCTTGAATTCTGCTGATGAATCTAGACTTGTACCTGCAAAAGAATAATTTTGATGTCTTCGCAATTGATTGCTAATGAAAATTCACCCAACTCAGGAAGGAATTCGTCTCTGCTCAAGCTGGATGAATGAGAAATGACGCCATACTTGAATAAATAGAGCAAAATCGTACTATCATGTTGCCACTGCAAGCTTTAAACCTTGACTAACAAAAGAAGTCTTCTGACTGGTGCCCCTCTAGTTTGATTGACACTGACTCGAAGTCTCGGAGATAAAATAATATTAAAATATTCAGTTACCATTACATGCGAATTTGAGATTTAACATTAAAAGGGGCGCCAATATTTAATTATTGAAGAAAATCGCCATTTTAATGTTTTGCATGCAAAAACTGAATTAAATATTATTTTAATCAGTTAACAAAAATCTCAGCATTTGGATGCACTCAACAAAATCCACTGATTCCGAAAAGTCCTCATTTGACCTTCCAGGTGTCCATTTGCAAAAGTTATGAATTTTTTTACTAACTTCCTACTTTATAGCTCACTGAAAGTTACAGTTGCCTATGTTCAACTCTGATTTTTTAGAGCCTGAGTGAGGCTGTGACTGAAATGAGATATTCATCACGAAGCCATTAGAGTAAGGATGAAATGTCTACTGGGAGCTGCAACTGCTAAAAACAACGTTTGACACCTCAAAAAATTAGGCACCTTTGATTAAATTGATGCAAGGTCTCCAGACTTAGCCATTTCTCCATTTTGCCATCTGACGCTTCAAACTGCCACTACTGGTGAACGATTTTCCCCACTAACTGGATGATAGGTTCATTGCATGACTGGAAGAATTCCGCATCCAACGACTGCATGTAAGGCATCTGAAAGCTGCATTAGGAACCCCAAAAGCAAAGGCACCCCTAGCCTGTGAAGGCGCAAACACTAATTTGACAAAAGTGTAACTTTCATCTAGACGCCATACTTTGACCCCTGACACCGAGACCTGGGGTGCTCCGATTTGCGCACCGACAATCTCTTTGCGTAGCTAGAAGCATTGAGAAGAGATGTTTCTGGAGGTGACGAAGCGAGAAAATTGCTTCTAAGACCTCAAAAAGAAGGGTGCCTTTTCCAAGGGAGTGTGTATTTTCAATACTTAGCCATTTTTTTGGCTGTCTGATTGCTTCAGCACTCTACACTGACCCTTCATGTACGGGCGTTTGCCAAATCCCGGAGGTTGATGGCTGGACTCGTTGGATAGCTGGAGTAATTCCGCACAAGTCTCGTGAAGACTGTGACTGCAAAAGACCCCATTTGGCAAGCCTAAAGGCTAGGCGCCCTTGGCCTATAGAGGTATAGGTGTGTATTTCTATATTTTTCCACCCTCTGTTTTACGTGCTAGGTAGTGTTGATGTATGTTTTATCATCCACCAAACATCAGAATAAAAATGTCCAAAGACACTCTATCCTCTCTTGAAAAACCACCGCGTATGCTAAGATTGCAAAAAGATCATATGGCGATTCCAAGGTTTCTTTAGTCGGGTCTCGACGTGTGGATAAGCTCAATGGCCGTTGTGATTTGCTGGTAATGAACAAGGGGACTTACGTGAGAACAATCTTCACAAGTTTAGGATTTAGGGAATTTGTCGTTAAAGGATTTCAATTAGGACTTTCAATTGATCTCAAAAAAAATGGCAAAAAGAATAGGGTTCAGAGAATCTAGTCTAAGCCTAAGAATTCAAGAGACAGTAAGGACTCGGTGAAGAGAAATAAACCACACTTTGTTTCGCCTCCTGTTGGACAACATACGCAAAATGGGTGCAATCTTCAAGGGGTTTGTGAGAATAATTTTCAAACCTCGAATGAGGCTGAAGTTAAGCTTCCACGATTAAGAGCTCAGGCTAACTTTACAAATCGAATGCAAATCATCCATTCGAAAAAAGTATGAGCTACACTTCACCATTGAGTCAATGCGATCAATCTCTCATTCAATTAACAACTTTCAAAGCAAATTCTACCTAATCTAACTTTAATTCTAATCTATGGCGGAAGATAATATGCAACCTCGCTTACTATTCAACAATAAGAAGTTATTCAAGGCAAATCATGCTCAAGAGCTTTTATCATTCAAAATAGTCTCAATGCGACAATATACATAATCTGTCTCCACACCGAATGAAAATGAGAGAGCACTAGTTTATATAGAGCTCCAAAAATGAAATGAAGGGCCGAGATTTAAAACAAGATCAACGGCCGAGATTATTACAACCAAACCCTAATTAGGGTTTCCCAAAACAAGAGTTATCAACTAGAAATCAATCAGAAAAGTGGCAGTTCCAGCTATAATCTAGGAGATGCGTCCTTATCCATTTGAGTAGCATTGTGCTTGGCGAATCTGGACACTATGGCAATGACCTCGTCCATCGTGACAGGCGGCAGCATGCTGATCCGGAATTCAAGTCTGTCCAACCTCTCAGCACATCTAGCAAAAGTACCTTCCCAATCTGCCTCCTGCTTCTCAAAATCCTTTCGAACGGATGAGAGTCTTGCCACTCTCGCAAAGTCTTGCTTCAAGAAAGGTCTAGTGGTTGAGAAGAAAGTTTCTTGAACTTTAAGCCTCAAACTCTCCAACTGCATGTCGTTCTCTCGGATGACTTCACGGTCAAACACCTCTGTAGTTATCATGCAAATCTCCTCCTGGATTTTCCTGACCTGTTCTTCAATTCCAAGCCCATCTACTCTCGCCTTCTCCAAGACTTCCTCTCGTATTGTCACCGCCCAAAACCAGTGATGAAAATCATATGCTGCCCCTGCAGCAATCACCCTTTTATCAACTAACTCCTCCCTTGGAGTACTCTTCAAAATTCTAAGGCTTGGAATAAGCCTTTCCTGCATGTCCGGGATACCTTCCCATGCTTCTGCCATGTCCATTAGTCTAGAAAGAAATGAAGAAGTTCGTCCATAGGCCAGTGCCAACTTTTCCATGAACAATGCTGCCTCCGTGCCTTCACTTGCCATCCAGCCTTGAGCTTCCCTGGCCGTTACCATTCCGTGCTCGACGTCCCTAGTCATCTCCTGTGATGAATTGAGGAGAGGAGGATTAGTCGCATTGCCCTGATCAAGTGGCTGGGTCAAATGCTGTATGTATTCTTTGAGACGTTCGACCTCCTTCTTATACTCCTTCTTAGCCACTTCTTTTTCTAGTCTCGCTTTGATAGTCGAGACGGAATTATCCAACTCCTCTACTTCTTGACCTTTCGAGGTCGGGCCAAGGTCAACTGTGGTTATAGCATACTCCTGAGGAGTGATCTCGTCCTGTGGCTTGTCCACTGTAGGCACTGCAATGTGCACGGAACGGTCGCCTGCCTCGTTTCTCTGAATGGTGGAGAACTTCTTGGCGGGCTTCTTGACTGCGACCCGTTCTAATCTTGCCAAGAAATCGGCAGTATCATCTCTTCTTCTTGTTGAGCCTCAGCAGGCACATGAACCTTCATCCTTTCTAACAGCCAGTCTGGAATGGTCGACTGTTCAATGCCATCCTCTACTTGAACTTCCTCTTCATTCGGAGCATCCATAACTTCCCTGAGAGCGGAAATCATTCCCTCCTCGAAGTCATTGTTCCGAGCTTCTACATCATTATCTGAACCTAAAATTTCTGTGCTTGTTGGTGACGCAGGCTCTTCATCATCTAGTTGAATAGGCTCATCATTTACTTCCTGAGCTGCAAGAGGTTCAAGCATTTCCGCCAAGGAGTCGTCTATATTGGCCACAAACTGGTCAATGTTCCTGGATACTGCCGACCGAGAAGGTTCTCCCTTATGCCTCTTGGAAACAGGCTCAGCACTTGGCATTATTTCTTTTCTTTTTTCTCCAATCCCGACCAAGTCTTGATGGGATGCACCAGCATTAGAAGAGTATGACTCTGATTCGCTCAACAGGTCATATGTGAGCGTGATTCCTTTTTGTCTCAGTTCTTGGGTGTGGTAATCAACCCACCATTGAGAATATTTCGTCACTGGCCTCATTAGGGTGGCTAGGTCTGCGTGCTCTGGTTCTGACCATTTCACCGGAGGGAGAGGTCGGCTTTCCTCAAAGCGTGGCTGGACATGGTTTCCATCATCTTGAAGCTGATCAGGCACTCGGCAGAACTCGATTGTTCTCATGAAATCCAAGGACATTCTGGACCACATTTTCCGTCTGACTTCGTACTCATCTGCAGCATTTGCCCAGAAATCCTCCAATTCCATCCTGTGCTTGTACTTTCTCCCTTCCACTGTCCGGATGTTATGATGTGGGTCATAGTTAACCCTGGACTTGTATGCCGTGAAAGGATACCATTGGATTTCTAGTCTTGCACTCTCAGCCGCCTGTGCTGATGGACAGTACTCTAGCATGTTCCCGATGAAGAATGGGAATGTGACGGACGCCTTCTTGGTCGGCCTCTGAATATTCTGGTACTCTTCTAATTGTCTCAAAACCTCAAGCAATATCATCCGATTAGTCGGATAGATAGGCAATTTATAGGGATTTCCAGTAAATCCCTGGATCCTGATATATGTAAATTTAGGGAACTGGATGAACCAAGACCCATATTTGCTGATAAGACTTTTTGCTTCATGGCTCAGCCTTTGGTGCACTCCTCCTTGAAGCTTTCTGGTAATGTGCATTAGGAATGCATCATGTACCCTCCTGAAGTGAGTCTTCTCCTTCAACTGGAGCTGAGGATAGCAATCGTAAGGCCTGAGCTCGTTCTCCCCATTGCCAATTCTGCCCTTGCAGATCAACCCTGGATATTTGTATGACCTGGCCAACAGGTATACCACATATGAACTCATGTGAAAAGACTTGGTCTCTTCAAGGTTGATCAGCTGCTCATGGAGGTTGTCACTTATCATCCGTGACCAATTGAACATTTTGACTCCAGAGGTGATCTCGTCGATAAAATAATACATCCAACTCTCGAAGAAGGCGCCCTGCGGGTTGCCAGCTATCCTGTTCAGCATCAGCACAATATCCCCAAAATCTTCCTTGAAGTCCGTGCGGCGAGGCCTCTTGGGCAACTTCTTGATTGATGGCTTTGGCTTGTCCATCCAAACCTTGTTGACTGTTGTGGCACATAGATCTGGCTGACTGTCATATAGCATTTTGGCTTCTTCTTTGGTCTTATAGACCGTTCTTGAATGCTCTGGAATGCCGAAGGTCTCCTGTATTGACACTTCGTTCAAGTGTGCCAAGATCCTTCCGTCAGGGGCGATAATCTGTCTTTTTTGGGCATCATAATGGCGAGCACATTCCACCATTAACTCTGCACAATCCATTGCCGGAGGGAATCCAGCTGCTTGGAATATCCCGTTTCTGACCATTCTTCGGGCTATTGTCGTGGGAAGTCCCTTCTGACCGTATACTCTTTTCTTAAATTCGTCAAAATCCACATGTCCGAGGTCAGTATCCACGACATTCTTCCACTTCGAGATGACCTTGGTCTCCTTCTGAGCACCCTTGTTGGCGAACTTCATTTTCAGCTTCCTGGATAATCCGCCTGCCGTGTCCGTCAACCTGCATTCATAAAATTAACATTAATATAAAGACCTTTAAAATAATTTAAACCTCGTGCCTTGGATCCGAAGATTGACTTTCAGCTGTTCACATAATTAATTTGCTGCGAAAAAGCAAGCTGAAAGTGACTTGAATGGAATTGAAAATTTTGCCAGAGCTTCATCAAGATGACAATACATGAAAAGATAGCAAATTTAATTGACCAATCACCAAACCTCAGCGAAGGACCGTTAAATGCAAATCAGATTTAAAAATCTGATCTTTTTGAAAAGTGCGCCCCCCTTCAAGAAGAATTCAGCTTTGAATAAATCTCTTTCTTTTCCCGCGAAAAATTCCTCAGCATAACACTGCTTCTCTCTGTGGGAAAATTCGACTTTGCTTATGGATGAATCAATTGCCTGATAATTTCGAGAAAGAATAAATTTCTCTTCAGCTGTGTGTGAAAAATGAGTTGCTGAAACTCATTATAATGCTGAAGGATTGAATTTAATTTAGCAACTGCCATATTCTTTCTCGATCTCGATTTGTTTCATTTATCCAAACAGGCAACTTTCCTTTTATTTTCCGACAAGGATCAGTCTCGAGCTTATCCGAGCAAATCTTCAAAATTTGATTTTTTTATTTAATGTTTATCTCTGATTTTTCGAATTTTTAAATAAACATTAAATAATTTAATTAAATTCATGGTGAATTTAATTTTGTTCTTGCCGGATTTCATCTCCGCCTGGCGTGCTTTACTTTCGTCCGATTCGTGTCTGGCAATTTTGATTTTGTCCAAGGTATTTTAAATTTCCAAATAGTTGAAAATTAATTATTAAAATATTAAAAATATTTTAATTAAATCCAACCCGTTCGTCTTGGACCCATGGCTATTTCAATTTTTCTTCCAATTTTCTTGGCTAAGAGTTTATTTTCCGATTTCATCCTCAATTTCGTCTAGCCAAACCAAATCTTAAGCCATTCCGTCGAGAATTTCATTGCCAGATCCCTATTTTTCTTTGTCGAGGCGAGATTTTAAGCTTATTTTGCTCCGCCAAAGTCAAATACTTCCTTGCTCAGTCGAATTTTTCTAGGCAATATCCTTGTGCGAATGTCTTCGTTGGGCGAATTTCCTTGATGTCTGACATATTCTCCTTCCTTCTGGCCAAGGACGATCTTACCTTTCTCCCTGCCTTGCGCATTTTTCTTGGGTCAAAGTTGACAACTTCTCGACATTTTCTCCATACTTAGGCAAATTTTACCTCTTTTCCTCATCGTGTTAGGCACATTCCGTTTTATTCTTTGCCACATCCTGATCATCTCTAGCACATGTCCTTTCAATCTTGGCATTTGACCTCTCGAAAGTGTCTCAATACTTGGTCAAAATTCTCAATTTTCCATCCTTTTAGCCTCTGTACTTAGGCAAATATTCGAACCTCTTCTTAGACTTGGCATTAACACTTAGCCAAAAATCTTATCATCTTAGGCGGACTTCCTTGACATTTTGGACGAGGATCATGGATGTCTTTGATACCTTGCTAACCTCCTCCAAGTATATGGCGGACTTTGTAAGTCTTTAGGATGAACATTTTTGGACGTCCCTCTTTTCTAGGGTGGATTTCCTTAACACTTTAGCACTTGTCCATCCTTTGGAAAGGATTCTCCACCCTTCATACTTAGTAAATTTCAAAATTCTCCCTAGCTGGGCGCCAACACTTAGCAAATATTTTGATTTTTCCTTACTTTCATGCCTAGGCGGACTTTGGATAGCTTTCAGCCAAGTCCCACCTTTCAAGGGCGGACTTCACAAGCACTTTGGACGAGTCTTCAAGCTTAAGGCGGACTTTGAGGGTCTTTAGCACATCAAGGGCGGACTTTAGATGGCATTAGGATATCCTCCTTGGCAGATGGCGGACTTTGGGACCTTTTTGGACATGTATTTTAGTGAATGGTGGACTTCCAAGGCTCTTTGGACATTCCTTCTTGCATATGGCGGACTTCCAAGGGGTCTAGGATGAAGATGGCGGACTTCATGAGATGCAAGGATATCAAAGGCGGACTTTAAGACCCTTTGGCACTTCCCTCAAGCACATGGCGGACTTCAAAGGAATCAAGGATGGCCTTGGGCGGACTTTGTGAGGTCCAAGGATATGCTTCAAGATGCATGGCGGACCTTGGAGCTGATTGGCATATGCATGGCGGACTTTGAAGAGTCCTAGGATGTTCCTCTTTGATGCAGGGATATGCCTCCCAGGTGCTGGGCGGACTTCATGACTTTTTTGGACATCCTCCTTAGCTGCTGGGCGAATTCCATGACCTTCCAGACCTTCATACACCTTCCTTTATGGCGAATTTTCCAGACTTGAGCAGATTTTTCACAAATTTCACCATTTAAGAACTGATTTTCATGATTTCATCTTCAGATCTGATTGATCTTGAACTGGTTTTGACTGGTTTTTCCAGATTTTTGAACGTTTTTGGTCTGATTTTCATGCTTTTTGAACTTTTTTCCAGATTTTCGAAAAATTTTCAAAATTTTCAATTCGATTTTCTGAGAGTTCTATTGAGTTTTTCGAACTTCTGAGTGCGTTTTCAGAACTCGGGACCCTTCTAAAAATAGAAACTTTCCAAAAATAGAAACTTTCCAAAAATAGAAACTTTCTAAAAATAGAAAAAGCAACCCTAAAAAATAGGGAACCTTGTTTGGTTCAAAAATGCCAAAAATGAAAAATCGAAAAAGCAACTTTCCCTAAAAAGTAGGAAGTCTCAGAATTGGCCGAATTCACAGTCGATCTTCGTCTCTTGGGCCTTCTGAGTGCTTCCATGACGTCTACGCACTGATTCAAGCATGAACTACCGACTCGGCTCGGGCAACTCTTGGCTGAAACCCTTAGTAGTCTCGTAACCCGTTGCAGGAGGCCAGAGACCCTAAAACTAGCTGAGGCAAGCGGGGTCCCCATCATGATAGGCGTGTGTGAAAAGTCTGGCTGCGTCCCGTCCGAAACTTAGAATGTAGCAAAGTTGTACGAATTTGGCATCTCTATCTAGATTGAACCAACAATCTAGTATTAGAATAAAATGTGACTCAGTACAAGTCCCAGGTGAATTTGAGAGAGTGTCAACTCCTCAAATACAACTTAGAAGCTATTATTTTGATTTTGATAATGTACTCCCAATAAATGCAAGCATTTACCATTATAGAGAAAAAAAAGAAGCTCTTATTAGCAACTATTGATAATTGATAATTCAAAATATTAAATGAGCTATAAAATATGATACATCATATAGATTTACACTAATTTTTCAAAATAGGGAAATAGCCGATGCTCATAGTCGAAACATTAATCAACTTAATCTTAAGAATGACAAGAAGAATTCATCAATGAGTCTTCATCAAGATAATCAAATCAACAATCAGTTCATTAAACCTAGATGTGGTAGTACTCATGACATCTTAGCTAGTTGTGTGTGTGCATGTATGTGGTTTGTGCTTTTTGTTGTGACATTATATTAGGGCATGATTAGGGATTATAGAAGAACTTGGGAGGCACTTGGGCTGGTGAGAGAACCAATTGGTATTTAGTAGGGAGCATCTAGAGTAAGTACTCAATTATTTTGTTTGGACATTTCCTTATTATGTTGTGCAATTTAATATTGTTTTGATTTCTCATTGTTGTTATAATGTCATCCTAAAAAGCATCAATCACCATAAAATCTAACCCATGAGTGCTTTGTGAATGGCTTGTTTGTGTCCAAGGAAGGGTGCATTCTTTTTGCCCACTTTTCTTGTTTGCTGGGAGGGCGGGGGAGAGAGCAGGGGGGGCTTGGCTGAAGAGGGAGAGGGTGGTTGGGTTGAGGATGGGTGTGGGAAGGACAAAGATGGGGAACCCTACAAAGTAGATTGCTTGGGGAGAGGGGTTGAGGTTGAGGTTGGCCATGGAGAGGGTGGATGAGATGGGGAGTCCTTTAAAACTAGGTTGTAATTAATTTTTGCAACATATATAGTTATTGTCATGATCCCAAAATTGTAACACTAAGATATAAAAGCATGGAAACACCCATAAATAAATAAAATAAATAACAAATACATATTAAAAATATATTAGCAATTTAATATTATTACAATTATAATTATCACAAGATAATATTATAATTATAATTATCAAAATATAAATATAAATATCAACATCCTAATATTATTGTAATTGTAAATATTGAAATATACATATATTAAACAAGAAACATATAATATTAACAAATTAGTTTATTAATTAAGCCTCATATGCTTAATGCCTCACTTGAAAGGATTATTATAAACCAAAACTAAATACCTTATGCTGGCCGAATAACATGGACTAAATGATTGTGGCGCCCAGGTTTGTGATTAATAGAGCATCAATTAAGATTCATAAAAGGCAACAATTCTAATTTGCAAAGCTCATTAACATATAAAGGAAGCAAAAACAAATTGATGCATGAGACAAAGATTATCATTAATCTATATCCCAACAATCAATATAAGGAAATGATTCCATTACTAAGAGGAAGTGATTCATATTATTAAAAGTGTTAAGGGCAACAAATATTTAAGGGGAAGTATTTTGTGAAGCTATAGGGATCGGCCATAAGTAGATGGATTCATACAAGCAAATAATTATCATTGACATGAAGTGATAAATATAAAATGAGTTTGCTTTCAAAGTGTAACATCTAGAAAATGCAGAAGAAAGGTTAAAAGCACACAACAATGCGATCTAAATTCTAATGCAATCTAAGCTAAACAACATAGAACAAAAGAAAGCTAAAACGTAAATAAACTGAACAATCTCACCCAATATCTATGTAATTCCATGTATAACTTCGATTGCCCTTCTCCATTTTGCCGTTGTAGTATAATTGCCCTCAAATTTCTCTTGTGCAAGTATAGCCTATGATAGTAATTTAGCAAAACATCGAAGATTCAAGATAATTGCTCCAAAAGTCATATGATTTCTAGAGAGATTGGAATGATGAAGGACAGATCAATTTATAGAAAATTGATCATTCGAATGATAGGCCAGAATCAAAAGATCAATGGACGGTTGAGATCGAAAGATTAGACATGCATTATGATAATTGTTAGTAGTGACATGAGTGATAAAAACTAGAAATAGAAATAAAGATTAAATAAATAATTTAATCTTCGAGTTTGGTATTTGAAAATAGAAGAAGTCTTTGCATGACAAAGATAAAGATGGATTAAAGCAACTCTCTGTTCGAATGCACACACAAAATTTAATTAATTAAATATGAATATTTAATTAATATGCATGTACACGCAATTGAGGTAGAACTAGATGACTGAATGATATGACAGAAAGATTACTTGAGAAAGCCACTCCGACATTAAATCCTGAGTTAACTGAGCGATTTAAATAGATGTCGAGTAGAGTCAAAGTGAATACTTAGATAACTCACACAATTATCCAAATATAGAGGAATGCGTTAAAATAGAATTTATGAATTAAATAATTCAAGATTTGATATTTGAAGAATAATTAAATAAATAAAGAATTTATTTAATTATAGTTGACATATGATAAAGGGTAAATTAAATAAGAATTTATTTAATTTGACACAAAGAACAAGGTTAATTAGTAACATAATTAAATAAAAAGCATTTATTTAATTAATCAGATAGAATACAAAAAAGTGTGAATTAATTAAATAATTAAGATTATTTAATTAATAGAAGAATTAATGTTAAGGTAAATTAATTAAATAAATAGATTTATTTAATTAATAAAGAAGTGAAGAACTTTAAAGAGCAATTAAATAATTGACAATATTTAATCATGACCATGGAAATACAAATTATGAAGAAAATGAAGTCGCAGGCTTAGACCAAATTTCGGTGTCTACACAAAAAACAACGATTATAATTACCAAGACAGTAATTAAATCAAGGGAGCACTTAGACTAAAACAAAAAGTAATAACTTTTGGATGCTGCCTTCAAGGCATGGAAATATATAAATAAGTAGAATCAATTGCAAAAAAGGGAAGATGGGAAGATTGAAGCACAAATATATGGGACAACGAAGAAAATAGAAATAGGAGTATTTCTTGACTGTAGCAGCAGATACATTAATAGGATATACTCAGATTTAATATGTGGGAAGTTGGCTCAAGAAGAGGTAAAGGAAGACGAATGGTAAATCAATAAGGGAAGTAAGTTGAATAGAATTAATTATTTATATATACATTATACACAGTTATGCAATAATGATGCTTGCAACAATTATTAATACTTATTAGTAATTATTCAATGGAACTAATCTATTGCTTCTCTGTAAGTAATATCTTATGAATACGAAAGACAAATCAATCGATTAAGGAGAATAAACATACATACTAGGATTAGTCCAGTTCATCACCACAAATTGCTATTATCAGATGTATCAAATTATCAATATAATCAGGTGTATTTCTGCTATTTATTATCTTACATCTATATAGCAATGATCTTGCATAATAAAGGAATATTAAATGTGTAATTTCTGCAAGTAATTGTTTACCTATATATGTTATTGCTTATAACTTAATAAAGAAGGATTTCTTATGATTGAACCAAAATTATGTTGACTGTCTCAAACCCACCCTATGGGAAGGGCCTGGGGTGGAGTGGTAGGGGCCAAAAGCCCACTTGCCACCTCTACCCAATTCCTCAAGAAGGAAGGGCCAGGGGTGAAGTGGTAGGAGCCCAGAAAGCCCACTTGCCCACTTGCGATCTCCGCCCAATCCCATAGGATGGCAAGTGTCTTCAAAGGCTAAGGCATTGATGGGGAAAGCGGGTACAAGTTGCCAGGGGGGAGGGCTTTGGTATACACCCTCTTAGGCTTGGCATATGGCTTCGGGCGGACCCATCATGTCCCTTTTCCCAAATTTTTAGTATGTTTGCATTGTTGATAACCTTTGGATGTGATGCACTTGTCTAACGCTAACAAGCATATATACATGTTTGCATATATTGTTCATGTGGTGAGTGTAGGATTCCAATCCAAGATTACATCATTAAAGAGATTTATTTAATAAGATGAAACCCTAACCCTAATTTGTTTCAATTTGTGATTAGTAGGAAAATTCTAGGGCAAATCAGGATTGAGGACATGACAGTTATATATATAACTACAAGAGCCTATTTTGGGAAAGGGAAAAAATAATAGAATGAAAGCAAATGAAATGATTTGGTTCATATTAAGAAAAAGGTATAAAGTAGATAAGATATGTGTTCTATTGGGGTCTGATCCTTTCGAATTAAAGAAATGCCATAGCATAAAGGAGGAAATAGAGTGAAAACAAGACAACATACATCTTAGGGCCAAAACTAGTCAACACAATAGGGAATTAGACAAAGTAGCTTTTGAACCATAACACCCAAGAACAAGAGCAAATCCAACTAAATCTAGAGAGTATACACCACTCTTATTATGATTTTGTGTCTATTATAACAATTGGCTCTAGAAAGGAATGACATTGAGCTTTGTGTTGATGTTATTAAGCAGCGTCGGGCTACTACTTCCAGACCAGCATGATTTGTTGAAGGCAATTCAAATTATAGCCTAACGGCTATTTGAATTGTAAACATCATATTCAATGAAGAGGTGCTTCATTTTATACTTTGATTATGGCCGACATGAGAAGATGCGAATTCATCTTGAGAGTCACGTCTTTCATTAAAAGACATTTAATATTTGTTTATTATTATTGAGGCCGACCCATCTCCAATCGGCGATTTCATTGAAGAGGCATGTCACTTGTTTAAGGCTGACATCATACTTTGAAGGTTCGCATCCCTTGGTGTCTTCACTTTTAGATAGTATAAATAAGAGATGATATTCGATCATTCCACATTCATCCATTCATTGTTCATCTTAAGTTCGATATTGTCAAGTGCGAGTTTGTGCATCAACGAGATTATCAAGTGCAGATTGATATAATTGAAGGAGGTCAGATTATCAGCAAGTTGCATGATATAATTGCTGTGTTAGCATCTGTTTGTGGTGCTTATCCTTGGCCTTCATATCGGCCTCTTTGTAAAAGGAGCATTCATTGTTATTCAATATATAAGTGATCTATTGTTGCTAGGTTTTTCTCCCTCAAGAGGAGGGTTTTCCCAGGGTATATGCTGTGTTATTGTGTCTGATTTTGAATTAATTTTCTGCTCTTTAATCTGATCATAAAAACTAACATGGTATTAGAGTGGGTATAAGGAAGATCTTGATCAAATTTAATCAAGCAGCGATATCTTTCATTCTTATTCTCATCTTTGATTGCATCTATCCTATCATCGAGATGGTGAACGGACTTAAGATTGAGGATAGACTTGAGGGAGCATCTAACTTCACATCTTGGAGATTCAGAGTCATGCTCGCCTTGGAGGAAAATGAGTTAGCAGCGTTCGTGGAGGGCTAAGTTCCCGAACCATCCGATGAGAATGAGAAGCTACAATGGAAGAGAAATGGCACTAAGGCGAAAAAGATGTTGGATTCCGTGAAAGACCACATTGTGCCAATTATCTCTAAGCTAAAATCTGCAAGAGATATGTTCAAGACTTTGAGGAGATGTATGAGATCAACAACACAAGTCAAGTTCTTGCATTGAAGCAGCAAATTCATCATGTCAAGATGGTGAAGGAGAATCCATCATCTCATACTTCATGAAGATCACTGAGTTGAGAGATCAACTCTCTACTATTAGGCATATTGTTGATGGCAAGGATTTGACCATGTTGGCTCTTAATGGTCTTCCTTCATCTTGGGAGTCATACATTCAAGGAATAAGTGCGAGATCAAAACTTCCTAAATTTGATCGGTTGAGGGTGGATTGTATTCAAGAAGAGTCTAGGTTGGCTGCGAGAGGTATTGGTCAAAGCTCTACAAATGAAGACATTCATGTTCTCCCGCACAATCCTCGAAGAAGAAAGGGAAAGAAGGAAAGAAAGGATATTTCAAGAGGAATAGAGATAAGGGATCTGATGGTGCTCCTGCATTCAAGAAGAAGAAGGATCTATCTCATGTTCAATGCTTTAGATGTGACAAGTATGGTCACTATGCAAAGGATTGTCCAACTAGGCCTAAGCAGTAGGCTTCCATTGCAGATGTTGGTGAGATCTCTCCACAAAAGGATTTAGGTGGTTTCTTATTCTATTCTACTCTTTCAAGCAGTGTGCCTACTGGCAACAATACTTGGTTGATTGATAGTGGTGCCTCTCGTCACATCATCGGATTTAGAGAGCATCTAACTAATTTGGTGGAGAGAGATTCTAGTGTTCAAGTCATTATTGGAGATGATGCTAGTTATTCGGTGAAAGGAGTTGGGACCTTCTTTCTTCACTTGGAGTCCGACATTTCCTTGTAGTTGTATGATGTTCTATTTGTTCCGGGTATTAAGCGGAACCTTGTCTCTATCTTAGCATTGGAGGACAAGGGGTACCAAGTTGCATTTTCAGAGGGTAAAGTTCTTGTATGGCCAAAGAACTCAAGTATTAAGACTACTCGGGTGATTGGAGTTTGACATGAGTGCCTCTACAGACTTTGCACTCATCCACTTCAGGCTCTATTGCATGTTTCATCAAGTTCGTGTGAACTTTGGCATAGAAGATTGGCTCACCTTCACTTTCGAGCACTACCAACCATGGAGAAGATGGTTACAGGCCTTCCGAAACTCAACTAGGAGCATGAAGGCACTTGCAAAGGTTGTGCATTGGGTAAGAATACTAAAGGTCCATTTCATAGTAGTGAAAGTAGATCTAAATGTATTCTAGATCTTATTCATTCTGATTTATGTGGTCCAATGTTGCTTCTTTGAGTGGTTTCTTGTATTACATTATTTTTATTGATGACTACTCTAGAAAGACTTGGATTTATTTCTTGAAATCTAAAGAATCTGAGGAAGTATTAGAGAGGTTCAAAGAATTTAAAGCTCAAGTTGAGAACTTATCTGGGAAGAGTATCAAAGTTCTAAGGTCCGATAATGGAGGAGAGTACATTTCCAGGAGCTTCCATAACTTTTGCATTGAAGTAGGGATTAAGAGGGAGTTCTGTGTCCCTTACAATTCTCAACAGAACGGTGTTGCAGAAAGGAAGAACATATCTATTGTGGAAGCAGCCAAAGCCATGATTTATGACCAAGATCTGCAAACCTTCCTTTGGGCTAAAGCATCTAGGACAACTGTTTATGTTCAGAATAGGAGTCCTCACCACATTTTGAAGAACATGACTCCTAAAGAAGCATTCATAGGGGTGAAGCCAAAAGTGAGTCACTTGAGGATCTTTGGTTGTCTAGTATATGTTCATGTACTGAAAGATAAAAGGACAAAGTTGGAACCTTTTGGCAAGAAGGGAATATTTGTAGGTTATAGTGAGACATCAAAAGCCTACAAAATCTACATTCCAGGTCAGAAGTTGATTGAGATCAGTAGGGATGTTACATTTGAAGAGGATGTTGCATTCAGGAGATCAAAGGGCACTCACATGGAGATAGATAATGAAGATCACGAGCCTCCTCAGGATATGGAAGTTGACCATACTCCTGAGATTCAGAGGGAGGCTTCTAAACCCAAAGAAGATGATGATCCAGTTGAGCCTTTGGAACCTACTAATGGGCCTACAGATATTGTGATTGGAAGGAAAAGACGTCTTTGGGCTAGGCAAACTATGCAGGAGGCAGAAAGGTTTGCAGCTCCAAGAGGAACATTCAGAGAAAGTAAGAGACCTCATAAGTTTTCCAGCTATAATGCATTGATGAGTCAAATCATCGAGTCAGAACCTTCTAGTGTTGAGGAAGCTACTAGTTAGCAAGTTTGGAGAGATGCTATGGTTGAAGAGTATCAATCCATTCTCAAGAATGATGTATGGGACATTGTACCTAGACCTGAGGGGAAATCTGTTGTTTCTTCTAAGTGGCTCTTCAAGATCAAGCATGCAGCTGATGGGAGCATTGAGAAGTACAAGGCTAGGCTCGTGGCTAGAGGATTCTCTCAAAAAGAGGGAGTTGACTATGAGGAAACCTTTGCTCCAGTTGCTTGCTATACTTCTGTCAAGACCATCATTGCCATTATAGCATCTAAAGGATGGAAGATTCACCAGATGGACGTGAAGACAACATTTTTGAATGGTGTAATCGAGGAAGAGGTATATATTGAGCAACCTGATGGATTTGAGGTACATGGGAAGGAGTCTCATGTTTGCAGGCTAAAGAAGTCTTTGTATGGCCTTAAGCAGGCTCCTCGTGCTTGGTACGGAGGGATTGATCGTTACCTGATGAGCTTGGGTTTCTCCAAGAATGATGCTGATTCAAACCTATACTTCAAGGTAATTGATGGCGAAGCATTAATCTTGGTTCTCTATGTTGATGATTTAATTCTTACTGGAGAAGATCACCTCATTATCAAATGCAAGGAGTTAGTTTCTGAATTTGAAATGAAGGATTTTGGTCTCATGCACTACTTCCTTGGTTTAGAAGTATGGCAAAAGCCTGATGAGATCATTCTAAGTCAAGGGAAGTATACCATTGATATTCTGAAGAGATTTGGTATGATGGATTGCAAATCCATGTCTATGCCTATGGAGACCAACTTGCATAAGTTGAAAGAGGTTGCAACTAGTTCCGATTTGGTGGATTCCACGATGTACAGGTAGTTGATTGGATCGTTGATGTATCTAGTCAATACTAAATCGGATATTTGCTATGCAATGAGTGCACTTAGTCAGTTCATGTTTGAACCAAGGCAAATACATCTAGTTGCAGCAAAGCATATCCTGAGATACTTGCATGGCACAGTTGGATTTGGCTTGAGATGTTCTTCAGGTGTGGACTTGAAGCTGCATGGATATAGTAATTCTGATTGGGCAGTGTGTGTTACTGATCGGAAGAACACCTCTGGATGTTGCTTTAGTTTGGGGTCTGTGATGATATCCTGGTGTAACGGGAAGCAATCTTCTGTGGCACTGAGTACAGTAGAGGCCAAGTAAATTGCAGCTTGTGTGGCAGCCCGAGAAGAAGTGTGGCTTCAAAAGCTCCTTGCAGGATTGTTTGGACAATTGATGGAGCTGACTGTCATTCATTGTGATAATCAAAGGTGTGTGAAGCTTTCTGTCAACCCAATGTTTCATAACAAAACTAAACATGTGGAGATCAAATACCACTATATCAGAGATATGGTATTGAGGAAAGCGATCCAGTTGAAGTGTATCAGCACTAATGAGCAGACGATAGACATTCTCACCAAGCCTCTTTCCAGGATAAAGTTTGTGTACTTTTGATACAAGCTTGGTATGGTGGAGAATGAAGCCCTAGCTGAGGAGTCTCAGTACTAGTGATCTTCCTTAATGCATTTCTCTTTGAGAGAGATTTGAGGTGCAAGCCCTTGTTAATGCATTTCTCTCAGAGAGATTTGAGCTAAAAGCCCTTGTTTCCACTCTCT
>VDFB02264970.1:0-26626 GCA_007258455.2 Sequoia sempervirens
CTTGGCATTATTTCTTTTCTTTTCTCTCCAATCCCGACCAAGTCTTGATGGGATGCACCAGCATTAGAAGAGTATGATTCCAATTCGCTCAGCAAGTCATATGTGAGCGTGATTCCTTTTTGTCTCAGTTCTTGGGTGTGGTAATCAACCCACCATTGAGAATACTTCGTCACTGGCCTCATTAGGGTGGCTAGATCTGCGTGCTCTGGTTCTGACCATTTCACCGGAGGGAGAGGTCGGCTTTCCTCAAAGCGTGGCTGGACATGGTTTCCATCATCTTGAAGCTGATCAGGCACTCGGCAGAACTCGATTGTTCTCATGAAATCCAAGGACATTCTGGACCACATTTTCCGTCTGACTTCGTACTCATCCGCAGCATTTGCCCAAAAATCCTCCAATTCCACATCCTGTGCTTATATTTTATCCCTTCCACTGTCCGGATGTTATGATGTGGGTCATAATTGACCCTGGACTTGTATGCCGTGAAAGGGTACCATTGGATCTCTAATCTTGCACTTTCAGCCGCCTGTGCTGATGGACAATACTCTAGCATGTTCCCGATGAAGAATGGGAATGTGACAGACGCCTTCTTGGTCGGCCTCTGAATATTCTGGTACTCTTCTAATTGTCCCAAAACCTCAAGCAATATCATCCGATTAGTCGGATAGATAGGCAATTTATAGGGATTTCCAGTAAATCCCTGGATCCTGATATATGTAAATTTAGGGAACTGGATGAACCAAGACCCATATTTGCTGATAAGACTTTTTGCTTCATGGCTCAGCCTTTGGTGCACTCCTCCTTGAAGTTTTCTGGTAATGTGCATTAGGAATGCATCATGTACCCTCCTGAAGTGAGTCTTCTCCTTCAACTGGAGCTGAGGATAGCAGTCGTAAGGCCTGAGCTCGTTCTCCCCATTGCCAATTCTGCCCTTGCAGATCAACCCTGGATATTTGTATGACCTGGCCAACAGGTATACCACATATGAACTCATGTGAAAAGACTTGGTCTCTTCAAGGTTGATCAGCTGCTCATGGAGGTTGTCACTTATCATCCGTGACCAATTGAACATTTTGACTCCAGAGGTGATCTCGTCGATAAAATAATACATCCAACTCTCGAAGAAGGCGCCCTGCGGGTTGCCAGCTATCCTGTTCAGCATCAGCACAATATCCCCAAAATCTTCCTTGAAGTCCGTGCTTCTTGATTGATGGCTTTGGCTTGTCCATCCAAACCTTGTTGACTGTTGTGGCACATAGATCAAGCTGACTGTCATATAGCATTTTGGCTTCTTCTTTGGTCTTATAGACCGTTCTTGAATGCTCTGGAATGCCGAAGGTCTCCTGTATTGACACTTCGTTCAAGTGTGCCAAGATCCTTCCGTCAGGGGCGATAATCTGTCTTTTCTGGGCATCATAATGGCGAGCACATTCCACCATTAACTCTGCACAATCCATTGCCGGAGGGAATCCAGCTGCTTGGAATATCCCGTTTCTGACCATTCTTCTGGCTATTGCTGTGGTATACTCTTTTCTTAAATTCGTCAAAATCCACATGTCCGAGGTCAGTATCCACGACATTCTTCCACTTCGAGATGACCTTGGTCTCCTTCTGAGCACCCTTGTTGGCGAACTTCATTTTCAGCTTCCTGGATAATCCGCCTGCCGTGTCCGTCAACCTGCATTCATAAAATTAACATTAATATAAAGACCTTTAAAATAATTTAAACCTCGTGCCTTGGATCCGAAGATTGACTTTCAGCTGTTCACATAATTAATTTGCTGCGAAAAAGCAAGCTGAAAGTGACTTGAATGGAATTGAAAATTTTGCCAGAGCTTCATCAAGATGACAATACATGAAAAGATAGCAAATTTAATTGACCAATCACCAAACCTCAGCGAAGGACCGTTAAATGCAAATCAGATTTAAAAATCTGATCTTTTTGAAAAGTGCGCCCCCCTTCAAGAAGAATTCAGCTTTGAATAAATCTCTTTCTTTTCCCGCGAAAAATTCCTCAGCATAACACTGCTTCTCTCTGTGGGAAAATTCGACTTTGCTTATGGATGAATCAATTGCCTGATAATTTCGAGAAAGAATAAATTTCTCTTCAGCTGTGTGTGAAAAATGAGTTGCTGAAACTCATTATAATGCTGAAGGATTGAATTTAATTTAGCAACTGCCATATTCTTTCTCGATCTCGATTTGTTTCATTTATCCAAACAGGCAACTTTCCTTTTATTTTCCGACAAGGATCAGTCTCGAGCTTATCCGAGCAAATCTTCAAAATTTGATTTTTTTATTTAATGTTTATCTCTGATTTTTCGAATTTTTAAATAAACATTAAATAATTTAATTAAATTCATGGTGAATTTAATTTTGTTCTTGCCGGATTTCATCTCCGCCTGGCGTGCTTTACTTTCGTCCGATTCGTGTCTGGCAATTTTGATTTTGTCCAAGGTATTTTAAATTTCCAAATAGTTGAAAATTAATTATTAAAATATTAAAAATATTTTAATTAAATCCAACCCGTTCGTCTTGGACCCATGGCTATTTCAATTTTTCTTCCAATTTTCTTGGCTAAGAGTTTATTTTCCGATTTCATCCTCAATTTCGTCTAGCCAAACCAAATCTTAAGCCATTCCGTCGAGAATTTCATTGCCAGATCCCTATTTTTCTTTGTCGAGGCGAGATTTTAAGCTTATTTTGCTCCGCCAAAGTCAAATACTTCCTTGCTCAGTCGAATTTTTCTAGGCAATATCCTTGTGCGAATGTCTTCGTTGGGCGAATTTCCTTGATGTCTGACATATTCTCCTTCCTTCTGGCCAAGGACGATCTTACCTTTCTCCCTGCCTTGCGCATTTTTCTTGGGTCAAAGTTGACAACTTCTCGACATTTTCTCCATACTTAGGCAAATTTTACCTCTTTTCCTCATCGTGTTAGGCACATTCCGTTTTATTCTTTGCCACATCCTGATCATCTCTAGCACATGTCCTTTCAATCTTGGCATTTGACCTCTCGAAAGTGTCTCAATACTTGGTCAAAATTCTCAATTTTCCATCCTTTTAGCCTCTGTACTTAGGCAAATATTCGAACCTCTTCTTAGACTTGGCATTAACACTTAGCCAAAAATCATCATCTTATCATCTTAGGCGGACTTCCTTGACATCTTGGACGAAGACCATGGATGTCTTTGATACTTTGTTAGCTCCTTCCAAGTATATGGCGGACTTTGTAAGTCTTTAGGATGAACTTTTTTGGACGTCCCTCTTTTCTAGGGTGGATTTCCTCAACACTTTAGCATTTATCTCAACATTTTATCCCCTTTGGAAAGGATTTTTCACCTCTTAGGCTCTCATACTTAACCAAATTTCGAAATTTCCCTCTTGGTAGGCATCAACACTTAGTAAAATTTTGATTTTCCTCTACTTTACATGCCTAGGCGGACTTTGGATAGCCTTCAGCCAAGTCCCACCTTTCAAGGGCGGACTTCCTTAGCATTTTGGATGTCCTTTAAAGTGAAAGGCGGACTTTGAGGGTCTTTAGCACATCAAGGGCGGACTTTAGATGGCATTAGGATATCCTCCTTGGCAGATGGCGGACTTTGGGACCTTTTTGGACATGTATTTTAGTGAATGGCGGACTTCCAAGGCTCTTTGGACATTCCTTCTTGCATATGGCGGACTTCCAAGGGGTCTAGGATGAAGATGGCGGACTTCATGAGATGCAAGGATATCAAAGGCGGACTTTAAGACCCTTTGGCACTTCCCTCAAGCACATGGCGGACTTCAAAGGAATCAAGGATGGCCTTGGGCGGACTTTGTGAGGTCCAAGGATATGCTTCAAGATGCATGGCGGACCTTGGAGCTGATTGGCATATGCATGGCGGACTTTGAAGAGTCCTAGGATGTTCCTCTTTGATGCAGGGATATGCCTCCCAGGTGCTGGGCGGACTTCATGACTTTTTTGGACATCCTCCTTAGCTGCTGGGCGAATTCCATGACCTTCCAGACCTTCATACACCTTCCTTTATGGCGAATTTTCCAGACTTGAGCAGATTTTTCACAAATTTCACCATTTAAGAACTGATTTTCATGATTTCATCTTCAGATCTGATTGATCTTGAACTGGTTTTGACTGGTTTTTCCAGATTTTTGAACGTTTTTGGTCTGATTTTCATGCTTTTTGAACTTTTTTCCAGATTTTCGAAAAATTTTCAAAATTTTCAATTCGATTTTCTGAGAGTTCTATTGAGTTTTTCGAACTTCTGAGTGCGTTTTCAGAACTCGGGACCCTTCTAAAAATAGAAACTTTCCAAAAATAGAAACTTTCCAAAAATAGAAAAAGCAACCCTAAAAAATAGGGAACCTTGTTTGGTCCAAAAATGCTAAAAATGAAAAATCGAAAAAGCAACTTTTCCTAAAAAGTAGGAAGTCTCAGAATTGGCGAATTCACAGTCGATCTTCGTCTCTTGGGCCTTCTTCATGGCTACACTTGATTCAAGCATGAACTGCTGACTCGGCTCGGGCAACTCTTGGCAAACTGACCTGAAACCCTTAGCAAAATGATCTCTCGTAACCGTTGCAAGGAGACAGAACCCTAAAACTAGCGACAAGCTGGGGGTCCCATCGTGATAGGCGATGTGAAAAAGGTCAACCGTCCCGTCCCCAAAACTTGGGGTAACCTTGGTTATTTTTAATTTGGCATCTCTATCTAGATTGAACCAACAATCTAGTATTAGAATAAAATGTGACTTAGTACAAGTCCCAGGTGAATTTGAGAGAGTGCCAACTCCTCAAATACAACTTAGAAGCTATTATCTTGATTTTGATAATGTACTCCCAATAAATGCAAGCATTTACCATTATAGAGAAAAAAAAGAAGCTCTTATTAGCAACTATTGATAATTGATAATTCAAAATATTAAATGAGCTATAAAATATGATACATCATATAGATTTACACTAATTTTTCAAAATAGGGAAATAGCCATGCTCATAGTCGAAACATTAATCAACTTAATCTTAAGAATGACAAGAAGAATTCATCAATGAGTCTTCATCAAGATAATCAAATCAACAATCAGTTCATTAAACCTAGATGTGGTAGTACTCATGACATCTTAGCTAGTTGTGTGTGTGCATGTATGTGGTTTGTGCTTTTTGTTGTGACATTATATTAGGGCATGATTAGGGATTATAGAAGAACTTGGGAGGCACTTGGGCTGGTGAGAGAACCAATTGGTATTTAGTAGGGAGCATCTAGAGTAAGTACTCAATTATTTTGTTTGGACATTTCCTTATTATGTTGTGCAATTTAATATTGTTTTGATTTCTCATTGTTGTTATAATGTCATCCTAAAAAGCATCAATCACCATAAAATCTAACCCATGAGTGCTTTGTGAATGGCTTGTTTGTGTCCAAGGAAGGGTGCATTCTTTTTGCCCACTTTTCTTGTTTGCTGGGAGGGCGGGGGAGAGAGCAGGGGGGGCTTGGCTGAAGAGGGAGAGGGTGGTTGGGTTGAGGATGGGTGTGGGAAGGACAAAGATGGGGAACCCTACAAAGTAGATTGCTTGGGGAGAGGGGTTGAGGTTGAGGTTGGCCATGGAGAGGGTGGATGAGATGGGGAGTCCTTTAAAACTAGGTTGTAATTAATTTTTGCAACATATATAGTTATTGTCATGATCCCAAAATTGTAACACTAAGATATAAAAGCATGGAAACACCCATAAATAAATAAAATAAATAACAAATACATATTAAAAATATATTAGCAATTTAATATTATTACAATTATAATTATCACAAGATAATATTATAATTATAATTATCAAAATATAAATATAAATATCAACATCCTAATATTATTGTAATTGTAAATATTGAAATATACATATATTAAACAAGAAACATATAATATTAACAAATTAGTTTATTAATTAAGCCTCATATGCTTAATGCCTCACTTGAAAGGATTATTATAAACCAAAACTAAATACCTTATGCTGGCCGAATAACATGGACTAAATGATTGTGGCGCCCAGGTTTGTGATTAATAGAGCATCAATTAAGATTCATAAAAGGCAACAATTCTAATTTGCAAAGCTCATTAACATATAAAGGAAGCAAAAACAAATTGATGCATGAGACAAAGATTATCATTAATCTATATCCCAACAATCAATATAAGGAAATGATTCCATTACTAAGAGGAAGTGATTCATATTATTAAAAGTGTTAAGGGCAACAAATATTTAAGGGGAAGTATTTTGTGAAGCTATAGGGATCGGCCATAAGTAGATGGATTCATACAAGCAAATAATTATCATTGACATGAAGTGATAAATATAAAATGAGTTTGCTTTCAAAGTGTAACATCTAGAAAATGCAGAAGAAAGGTTAAAAGCACACAACAATGCGATCTAAATTCTAATGCAATCTAAGCTAAACAACATAGAACAAAAGAAAGCTAAAACGTAAATAAACTGAACAATCTCACCCAATATCTATGTAATTCCATGTATAACTTCGATTGCCCTTCTCCATTTTGCCGTTGTAGTATAATTGCCCTCAAATTTCTCTTGTGCAAGTATAGCCTATGATAGTAATTTAGCAAAACATCGAAGATTCAAGATAATTGCTCCAAAAGTCATATGATTTCTAGAGAGATTGGAATGATGAAGGACAGATCAATTTATAGAAAATTGATCATTCGAATGATAGGCCAGAATCAAAAGATCAATGGACGGTTGAGATCGAAAGATTAGACATGCATTATGATAATTGTTAGTAGTGACATGAGTGATAAAAACTAGAAATAGAAATAAAGATTAAATAAATAATTTAATCTTCGAGTTTGGTATTTGAAAATAGAAGAAGTCTTTGCATGACAAAGATAAAGATGGATTAAAGCAACTCTCTGTTCGAATGCACACACAAAATTTAATTAATTAAATATGAATATTTAATTAATATGCATGTACACGCAATTGAGGTAGAACTAGATGACTGAATGATATGACAGAAAGATTACTTGAGAAAGCCACTCCGACATTAAATCCTGAGTTAACTGAGCGATTTAAATAGATGTCGAGTAGAGTCAAAGTGAATACTTAGATAACTCACACAATTATCCAAATATAGAGGAATGCGTTAAAATAGAATTTATGAATTAAATAATTCAAGATTTGATATTTGAAGAATAATTAAATAAATAAAGAATTTATTTAATTATAGTTGACATATGATAAAGGGTAAATTAAATAAGAATTTATTTAATTTGACACAAAGAACAAGGTTAATTAGTAACATAATTAAATAAAAAGCATTTATTTAATTAATCAGATAGAATACAAAAAAGTGTGAATTAATTAAATAATTAAGATTATTTAATTAATAGAAGAATTAATGTTAAGGTAAATTAATTAAATAAATAGATTTATTTAATTAATAAAGAAGTGAAGAACTTTAAAGAGCAATTAAATAATTGACAATATTTAATCATGACCATGGAAATACAAATTATGAAGAAAATGAAGTCGCAGGCTTAGACCAAATTTCGGTGTCTACACAAAAAACAACGATTATAATTACCAAGACAGTAATTAAATCAAGGGAGCACTTAGACTAAAACAAAAAGTAATAACTTTTGGATGCTGCCTTCAAGGCATGGAAATATATAAATAAGTAGAATCAATTGCAAAAAAGGGAAGATGGGAAGATTGAAGCACAAATATATGGGACAACGAAGAAAATAGAAATAGGAGTATTTCTTGACTGTAGCAGCAGATACATTAATAGGATATACTCAGATTTAATATGTGGGAAGTTGGCTCAAGAAGAGGTAAAGGAAGACGAATGGTAAATCAATAAGGGAAGTAAGTTGAATAGAATTAATTATTTATATATACATTATACACAGTTATGCAATAATGATGCTTGCAACAATTATTAATACTTATTAGTAATTATTCAATGGAACTAATCTATTGCTTCTCTGTAAGTAATATCTTATGAATACGAAAGACAAATCAATCGATTAAGGAGAATAAACATACATACTAGGATTAGTCCAGTTCATCACCACAAATTGCTATTATCAGATGTATCAAATTATCAATATAATCAGGTGTATTTCTGCTATTTATTATCTTACATCTATATAGCAATGATCTTGCATAATAAAGGAATATTAAATGTGTAATTTCTGCAAGTAATTGTTTACCTATATATGTTATTGCTTATAACTTAATAAAGAAGGATTTCTTATGATTGAACCAAAATTATGTTGACTGTCTCAAACCCACCCTATGGGAAGGGCCTGGGGTGGAGTGGTAGGGGCCAAAAGCCCACTTGCCACCTCTACCCAATTCCTCAAGAAGGAAGGGCCAGGGGTGAAGTGGTAGGAGCCCAGAAAGCCCACTTGCCCACTTGCGATCTCCGCCCAATCCCATAGGATGGCAAGTGTCTTCAAAGGCTAAGGCATTGATGGGGAAAGCGGGTACAAGTTGCCAGGGGGGAGGGCTTTGGTATACACCCTCTTAGGCTTGGCATATGGCTTCGGGCGGACCCATCATGTCCCTTTTCCCAAATTTTTAGTATGTTTGCATTGTTGATAACCTTTGGATGTGATGCACTTGTCTAACGCTAACAAGCATATATACATATTTGCATATATTGTTCATGTGGTGAGTGTAGGATTCCAATCCAAGATTACATCATTAAAGAGATTTATTTAATAAGATGAAACCCTAACCCTAATTTGTTTCAATTTGTGATTAGTAGGAAAATTCTAGGGCAAATCAGGATTGAGGACATGACAGTTATATATATAACTACAAGAGCCTATTTTGGGAAAGGGAAAA
This sequence comes from Sequoia sempervirens, assembly GCA_007258455.2. Taxonomy (NCBI): domain Eukaryota; kingdom Viridiplantae; phylum Streptophyta; class Pinopsida; order Cupressales; family Cupressaceae; genus Sequoia; species Sequoia sempervirens. The sequence goes on from VDFB02264970.1 coordinate 8,862, forward strand.
AATAATAGAATGAAAGCAAATGAAATGATTTGGTTCATATTAAGAAAAAGGTATAAAGTAGATAAGATATGTGTTCTATTGGGGTCTGATCCTTTCGAATTAAAGAAATGCCATAGCATAAAGGAGGAAATAGAGTGAAAACAAGACAACATACATCTTAGGGCCAAAACTAGTCAACACAATAGGGAATTAGACAAAGTAGCTTTTGAACCATAACACCCAAGAACAAGAGCAAATCCAACTAAATCTAGAGAGTATACACCACTCTTATTATGATTTTGTGTCTATTATAACAATTGGCTCTAGAAAGGAATGACATTGAGCTTTGTGTTGATGTTATTAAGCAGCGTCGGGCTACTACTTCCAGACCAGCATGATTTGTTGAAGGCAATTCAAATTATAGCCTAACGGCTATTTGAATTGTAAACATCATATTCAATGAAGAGGTGCTTCATTTTATACTTTGATTATGGCCGACATGAGAAGATGCGAATTCATCTTGAGAGTCACGTCTTTCATTAAAAGACATTTAATATTTGTTTATTATTATTGAGGCCGACCCATCTCCAATCGGCGATTTCATTGAAGAGGCATGTCACTTGTTTAAGGCTGACATCATACTTTGAAGGTTCGCATCCCTTGGTGTCTTCACTTTTAGATAGTATAAATAAGAGATGATATTCGATCATTCCACATTCATCCATTCATTGTTCATCTTAAGTTCGATATTGTCAAGTGCGAGTTTGTGCATCAACGAGATTATCAAGTGCAGATTGATATAATTGAAGGAGGTCAGATTATTAGCAAGTTGCATGATATAATTGCTGTGTTAGCATCTGTTTGTGGTGCTTATCCTTGGCCTTCATATCGGCCTCTTTGTAAAAGGAGCATTCATTGTTATTCAATATATAAGTGATCTATTGTTGCTAGGTTTTTCTCCCTCAAGAGGAGGGTTTTCCCAGGGTATATGCTGTGTTATTGTGTCTGATTTTGAATTAATTTTCTGCTCTTTAATCTGATCATAAAAACTAACATGGTATTAGAGCGGGTATAAGGAAGATCTTGATCAAATTTAATCAAGCAGCGATATCTTTCATTCTTATTCTCATCTTTGATTGCATCTATCCTATCATCGAGATGGTGAACGGACTTAAGATTGAGGATAGACTTGAGGGAGCATCTAACTTCACATCTTGGAGATTCAGAGTCATGCTCGCCTTGGAGGAAAATGAGTTAGCAGCGTTCGTGGAGGGCTAAGTTCCCGAACCATCCGATGAGAATGAGAAGCTACAATGGAAGAGAAATGGCACTAAGGCGAAAAAGATGTTGGATTCCGTGAAAGACCACATTGTGCCAATTATCTCTAAGCTAAAATCTGCAAGAGATATGTTCAAGACTTTGAGGAGATGTATGAGATCAACAACACAAGTCAAGTTCTTGCATTGAAGCAGCAAATTCATCATGTCAAGATGGTGAAGGAGAATCCATCATCTCATACTTCATGAAGATCACTGAGTTGAGAGATCAACTCTCTACTATTGGGCATATTGTTGATGGCAAGGATTTGACCATGTTGGCTCTTAATGGTCTTCCTTCATCTTGGGAGTCATACATTCAAGGAATAAGTGCGAGATCAAAACTTCCTAAATTTGATCGGTTGAGGGTGGATTGTATTCAAGAAGAGTCTAGGTTGGCTGCGAGAGGTATTGGTCAAAGCTCTACAAATGAAGACATTCATGTTCTCCCGCACAATCCTCGAAGAAGAAAGGGAAAGAAGGAAAGAAAGGATATTTCAAGAGGAATAGAGATAAGGGATCTGATGGTGCTCCTGCATTCAAGAAGAAGAAGGATCTATCTCATGTTCAATGCTTTAGATGTGACAAGTATGGTCACTATGCAAAGGATTGTCCAACTAGGCCTAAGCAGTAGGCTTCCATTGCAGATGTTGGTGAGATCTCTCCACAAAAGGATTTAGGTGGTTTCTTATTCTATTCTACTCTTTCAAGCAGTGTGCCTACTGGCAACAATACTTGGTTGATTGATAGTGGTGCCTCTCGTCACATCATCGGATTTAGAGAGCATCTAACTAATTTGGTGGAGAGAGATTCTAGTGTTCAAGTCATTATTGGAGATGATGCTAGTTATTCGGTGAAAGGAGTTGGGACCTTCTTTCTTCACTTGGAGTCCGACATTTCCTTGTAGTTGTATGATGTTCTATTTGTTCCGGGTATTAAGCGGAACCTTGTCTCTATCTTAGCATTGGAGGACAAGGGGTACCAAGTTGCATTTTCAGAGGGTAAAGTTCTTGTATGGCCAAAGAACTCAAGTATTAAGACTACTCGGGTGATTGGAGTTTGACATGAGTGCCTCTACAGACTTTGCACTCATCCACTTCAGGCTCTATTGCATGTTTCATCAAGTTCGTGTGAACTTTGGCATAGAAGATTGGCTCACCTTCACTTTCGAGCACTACCAACCATGGAGAAGATGGTTACAGGCCTTCCGAAACTCAACTAGGAGCATGAAGGCACTTGCAAAGGTTGTGCATTGGGTAAGAATACTAAAGGTCCATTTCATAGTAGTGAAAGTAGATCTAAATGTATTCTAGATCTTATTCATTCTGATTTATGTGGTCCAATGTTGCTTCTTTGAGTGGTTTCTTGTATTACATTATTTTTATTGATGACTACTCTAGAAAGACTTGGATTTATTTCTTGAAATCTAAAGAATCTGAGGAAGTATTAGAGAGGTTCAAAGAATTTAAAGCTCAAGTTGAGAACTTATCTGGGAAGAGTATCAAAGTTCTAAGGTCCGATAATGGAGGAGAGTACATTTCCAGGAGCTTCTGTAACTTTTGCATTGAAGTAGGGATTAAGAGGGAGTTCTGTGTCCCTTACAATTCTCAACAGAACGGTGTTGCAGAAAGGAAGAACAGATCTATTGTGGAAGCAGCCAAAGCCATGATTTATGACCAAGATCTGCAAACCTTCCTTTGGGCTAAAGCATCTAGGACAACTGTTTATGTTCAGAATAGGAGTCCTCACCACATTTTGGAGAACATGACTCCTAAAGAAGCATTCATAGGGGTGAAGCCAAAAGTGAGTCACTTGAGGATCTTTGGTTGTCTAGTATATGTTCATGTACTGAAAGATAAAAGGACAAAGTTGGAACCTTTTGGCAAGAAGGGAATATTTGTAGGTTATAGTGAGACATCAAAAGCCTACAAAATCTACATTCCAGGTCAGAAGTTGATTGAGATCAGTAGGGATGTTACATTTGAAGAGGATGTTGCATTCAGGAGATCCAAGGGCACTCACATGGAGATAGATAATGAAGATCACGAGCCTCCTCAGGATATGGAAGTTGACCATACTCCTGAGATTCAGAGGGAGGCTTCTAAACCCAAAGAAGATGATGATCCAGTTGAGCCTTTGGAACCTACTAATGGGCCTACAGATATTGTGATTGGAAGGAAAAGACGTCTTTGGGCTAGGCAAACTATGCAGGAGGCAGAAAGGTTTGCAGCTCCAAGAGGAACATTCAGAGAAAGTAAGAGACCTCATAAGTTTTCCAGCTATAATGCATTGATGAGTCAAATCATCGAGTCAGAACCTTCTAGTGTTGAGGAAGCTACTAGTTAGCAAGTTTGGAGAGATGCTATGGTTGAAGAGTATCAATCCATTCTCAAGAATGATGTATGGGACATTGTACCTAGACCTGAGGGGAAATCTGTTGTTTCTTCTAAGTGGCTCTTCAAGATCAAGCATGCAGCTGATGGGAGCATTGAGAAGTACAAGGCTAGGCTCGTGGCTAGAGGATTCTCTCAAAAAGAGGGAGTTGACTATGAGGAAACCTTTGCTCCAGTTGCTTGCTATACTTCTGTCAAGACCATCATTGCCATTATAGCATCTAAAGGATGGAAGATTCACCAGATGGACGTGAAGACAACATTTTTGAATGGTGTAATCGAGGAAGAGGTATATATTGAGCAACCTGATGGATTTGAGGTACATGGGAAGGAGTCTCATGTTTGCAGGCTAAAGAAGTCTTTGTATGGCCTTAAGCAGGCTCCTCGTGCTTGGTACGAAGGGATTGATCGTTACCTGATGAGCTTGGGTTTCTCCAAGAATGATGCTGATTCAAACCTATACTTCAAGGTAATTGATGGCGAAGCATTAATCTTGGTTCTCTATGTTGATGATTTAATTCTTACTGGAGAAGATCACCTCATTATCAAATGCAAGGAGTTAGTTTCTGAATTTGAAATGAAGGATTTTGGTCTCATGCACTACTTCCTTGGTTTAGAAGTATGGCAAAAGCCTGATGAGATCATTCTAAGTCAAGGGAAGTATACCATTGATATTCTGAAGAGATTTGGTATGATGGATTGCAAATCCATGTCTATGCCTATGGAGACCAACTTGCATAAGTTGAAAGAGGTTGCAACTAGTTCCGATTTGGTGGATTCCACGATGTACAGGTAGTTGATTGGATCGTTGATGTATCTAGTCAATACTAAATCGGATATTTGCTATGCAATGAGTGCACTTAGTCAGTTCATGTTTGAACCAAGGCAAATACATCTAGTTGCAGCAAAGCATATCCTGAGATACTTGCATGGCACAGTTGGATTTGGCTTGAGATGTTCTTCAGGTGTGGACTTGAAGCTGCATGGATATAGTAATTCTGATTGGGCAGTGTGTGTTACTGATCGGAAGAACACCTCTGGATGTTGCTTTAGTTTGGGGTCTGTGATGATATCCTGGTGTAACGGGAAGCAATCTTCTGTGGCACTGAGTACAGTAGAGGCCAAGTAAATTGCAGCTTGTGTGGCAGCCCGAGAAGAAGTGTGGCTTCAAAAGCTCCTTGCAGGATTGTTTGGACAATTGATGGAGCTGACTGTCATTCATTGTGATAATCAAAGGTGTGTGAAGCTTTCTGTCAACCCAATGTTTCATAACAAAACTAAACATGTGGAGATCAAATACCACTATATCAGAGATATGGTATTGAGGAAAGCGATCCAGTTGAAGTGTATCAGCACTAATGAGCAGACGATAGACATTCTCACCAAGCCTCTTTCCAGGATAAAGTTTGTGTACTTTTGATACAAGCTTGGTATGGTGGAGAATGAAGCCCTAGCTGAGGAGTCTCAGTACTAGTGATCTTCCTTAATGCATTTCTCTTTGAGAGAGATTTGAGGTGCAAGCCCTTGTTAATGCATTTCTCTCAGAGAGATTTGAGCTAAAAGCCCTTGTTTCCACTCTCTGGGAGTAGCCATGGTGGATGTCATGTGTGTGACTCCATGACAACATCACGTGAGAGAGTCCATTATGATTTTTTTGTGCTTGTGTTTTCACCCTCTAGGAGTAGCCATGGTGAATGTCACGATGAGGTGATGACATCACATTAAGTGATGAACACTTGTACACATTTACCATACATGGTAGTAGCCATGATGGTTGATATCACGATGAGGTGATATTTCTATTTTTCCACATATGGGTGTAGCCATTGTGGTTGACATCACGATGAGGTGATATGTCTTATACAGCTAGAAGTATCCTCCCTAGCTGAGAGGGAGTGTTGACGTTATTAAGCAGCGTCGAGTTGCTACTTCCAGACCAACATGATTTGTTGAAGGCAATTCAAATTATAGCCTAACGGCTATTTGAATTGTAAACATCATATTCAATGAAAAGGCGCTTCATTTTATACTTTGATTATGGCCGACATGAGAAGATGCAAATTCATTTTGAGAGTCATGTCTTTCATTAAAAGACATTTAATATTTGTTTATTATTATTGAGGCCAACCCATCTCCAATCGGCGATTTCATTGAAGCGGCATGTCACTTGTTTAAGGCCAACATCATACTTTGAAGGTTTGCGCCCCTTGTTGTCTTCACTTTCAGATAGTATAAATAAGAGATGATATTCGATCATTCCACATTCATCCATTCATTGTTCATCTTAAGTTTGATATTGTCAAGTGCAAGTTTGTGCATCAAGGAGATTATCAAGTGCAGATCGATATAATTGAAGGTCAAATTATCAGCAAGTTGCATGATATAATTGTTGTGTTAGCATCTATTTGTGGTGCTTATCCTTGGCCTTCATATCGGCCTCTTTGTAAAAGGAGACATTCATTATTATTCAATATATAAGTGATATATTGTTGCTGGGTTTTTCTCCCTCAAGAGGAGGGTTTTCCCAGGGTATATGCTGTGTTATTGTGTCTGATTTTGAATTAATTTTCTGCTCTTTAATCTGATCATAAAAACTAACACTTTGATATAGTTTATAGAAGAAAAAGAAGGTGGGATGAAGTCATTTGATATCTTAGTCTCTTAAAACAACTTTCAAATTGTCAACATACCCTACCAAGTAGAAAACTGCACTAAATCCACTTGCTTCTTTAGAAGCACCTTGGAGCTGCGGCTCCACATTGCAATTTCTTCATATTGCTGCAATATCATAGGCTAGAATCATAGGCTACCAAATCACTATTGGAATGTTGAACCTCCACTTCTTCACTTGGCATCGCCTTTCCTAAGATCCAATGAAATGTTGCATGATCATTGGCATGGTGTTGTACCCAAAATTATATTTTTTGCTTCATTAAGGCATTTTGTAAAAGTGGTTAAAATCTTGTAAAAATTGTCAAAAAAGTCAAAATTTCTAAAAATAGAAATTTTCTACTTTTAGAATTTTTAAAAAATAGACGTGATTTAGGGTTTTTTGGGTTTGTGTAAAGTGCCTTGCCAAATCTGATCCAAAAACACTGATTTTCTGCCTTTGGAATTTTGACAAACACTTTGTATGCAATCTTCAATTTGCTGGTAATTGATTTCAGATTGCTTTGTCTTTGATTTGATGGATGCAAATGTTGTTCAAATGCTTGGAAATAACTTCTAAGATATGTATTCAAAGTTCTAAAATGAAGATGCAACTCTTTTTGTGTTTTCAAGTGCATATAAATGAATTTCTAAATGCAAATGCACACCTACAGCCAAGAGGTATTTTCACAAACACTTGGCATACATACTAATTGAGAGAAATGTAATTACATAGAAGAAACATTTTTACAAACACCTCTCATGTAATTTCCCTAATGCCAATAACCATCTACAGCACTATGACATTTCTACAAACATTTAGTATGCAAACTAACATGAGGGAATGAAAGCTACAGCCAGAGGCAATTTGTCAAACATTTGTCATACAACCTTATAACTCCTTCATTAAGTGCAAATCCAAATACAAGGTTGTTATACAATGTTGATATGATGATTGCAACTACTCAAAATGCAATGCCAAGACTCTTGGCTTACAATGCTATCATGTGCAACCAATCATGAACTATATGGCAACACTTTACAATTTGATATGACAACACTACAACTAATATGTCAATACAAATGCATCAAATAACATGAAAGAACCTGATTACAATGAGCTCTCCTATTTGATGGTGTTGTGGTCGATTTTATACATCAAATGAAGCCTTCTCTAAGTCCAATCGATTCTCCAATGAAGTCGCCCCTGTTCTTGCCTGGCAACTTTTTAGAAAAATAAATACAGCAGTATTGCCTTCCAAAATTGTTATAGAAATGATTGTCTTCGCAAGAGAAAGTGATCCCTCCAATACCCACAAAGAGATGAAGCTTCAATGAAGAGTAATGAATGAAAATGCTAATCCTTCCATGGCTGGTCTGCAGATTGAAGCAAAATTACAGACCTCAAAATATCTCATAAATCTCTCCAAAAATGACCTCCAATGATTGCAATAAGTCCAATGAGAAAGACTGAAGTATCTTCCTCCACTATCCAACTAGGGTTGGTGTTGCACAACCGAAATTGGCACTTAACCAGCTAGGTTTGGTCTTTCACAAACGAAGACTGGAAAACAATAAGCTAAGCATTCAACTTCAGCAGTGTAGTAGAAAAGTGTTTGCAACTCAAGATGTCCAAATGCATAGCCCAAGCCTCTTTTTATACTTTTTCAACCTCATCACCAAGAGACTTCTAGAAGATTCCAGAAATATTCCTTAAGTGACTTTATTACTTTATTATTTTATTATTAAGTCACTTAAGTCACTTTTTATTATTAAATTAATTAAATAATAAGTCATCCCTTTTGATATTTTATTTTATGGGAATAACTTAATAAATAATTAATTTAATAACATCTCTTGATTTAATTAAATCATCAATTAAGCTATCCTCATAAATTATCAATAATTTGGACAACTTAATTAAATAATTTAATTAAATCACCATACCTCCAATTCGGGGACATGACAGTCCTCCCTTCCCAAGATTGCTTGTCCTCAAGCAATTCACAACTGTCAATCCATCTCAACTGTCACAACATTTGATGCCCGAATTGGAGAATCAACTATGCTTGTCCACTAGCCACCTGGATCCCAAGTGAAGATCTGTGTAGTGTCCTTTTCACCACCAAGTAGTTCCTGCAGCACTAGCACATCTTGCTGAATCCACTCAATAGCTGATGTAAACCATGCCAAATATGATTGTGCAATGAAAACCCGAATAGGACAACCATCAATCAATGAAGAATCAAAGAAGATTAAGTCACCAACCAACAAGTAGATAGCTGCCCTATCATATGAAATAAGTAACCAATCCAAAGATGGGTTGTGGATGCCTTCATTACCCTCCAAGGACAACTCTTGAGTGGCTGATCCACTAAGAGTGTTATCACCAACAATATCATCCTCCTCAAAAGAATGATCAACCATTACACCACATGAAGAAACCTCAAATTGTACCAAGTCAAACTCTTCATCACTAATATTAGAAAAAAGGTCATTTTCAAATTCATCCTTCATTTGAATGAGGAGTCTTCGAATGTGATCTATCCTTTTTTGCCTTGCCATGTTGATGAGATTGACCTTTGCTTTGACTTCTTGAAGATGTTTTCTTGCATTGGCAGCCACCCACTTAGCCTCTTTGGCCTTCTTCAACCATTCTTCATTCAACATTTCGGACCTTTTCACCTCGTCAATGCCAAAATACACAAAATCAGTCCTCTTATGTTTGATATCTTCATGTCTACCAATAGGTGTAGGGCTGTCATGAAAAGAAGATATCATATCATTGGCTTGTTCATGATCACAAGCTTCCTTGTTATGAGAAGGATGAGTCATCATGCTGCTGTCCTCAAACCAATCTGTAATCATATCATGCCATTCTAGAGTGTCACCTTCATTGTTTGTAATCAAGTCACTAGTGGCTGTTCCACTAGTTAAACTAACATTTTGAGTCTTCAAAGGATCTTCATTTACCGAACCATCTGATTCTTCACTCAATGTAACATCACAAGAAGACTTATCTTCATGTAGCTGCTCCAAGGTGTCTTCCTTTTTCTCTTGCTCTTCTATACTCTTGAAGTCATCATGGAGTGTAATGTTCTTTTTAGGATTTGCAGTATGCTGGTCACTAACTGCTGCAAATTCATCATGAAGACTTTTAAATACCTCTCCTGTAGATACTTCAAGCTGCTCCCTTTTTCTTAGTGAGGCTTTCCATGACTCCAAACTTTTCTTGATAGAAATCTGTCGTTGAATGAATGGCTCCATCCAAGCTTTCTTTGAACTGAAGAAGGGAAGTTCATTTCTAATCTCTTGAGGAAGTGTAAGGTACACTTCATAACGAGAGATTATATCATCCATGGAATCCATAACTCACACTATGCTCCCCAACAGGCTGGCAGGATCCAAGCTCTGATACCACTGTAAAGTGCCTTGCCAAATCTGATCCAAAAACACTGATTTTCTGCCTTTGGAATTTTGACAAACACTTTGTATGCAATCTTCAATTTGCTGGTAATTGATTTCAGATTGCTTTGTCTTTGATTTGATGGATGCAAATGTTGTTCAAATGCTTGGAAATAACTTCTAAGATATGTATTCAAAGTTCTAAAATGAAGATGCAACTCTTTTTGTGTTTTCAAGTGCATATAAATGAATTTCTAAATGCAAATGCACACCTACAGCCAAGAGGTATTTTCACAAACACTTGGCATACATACTAATTGAGAGAAATGTAATTACATAGAAGAAACATTTTTACAAACACCTCTCATGTAATTTCCCTAATGCCAATAACCATCTACAGCACTATGACATTTCTACAAACATTTAGTATGCAAACTAACATGAGGGAATGAAAGCTACAGCCAGAGGCAATTTGTCAAACATTTGTCATACAACCTTATAACTCCTTCATTAAGTGCAAATCCAAATACAAGGCTGTTATACAATGTTGATATGATGATTGCAACTACTCAAAATGCAATGCCAAGACTCTTGGCTTACAATGCTATCATGTGCAACCAATCATGAACTATATGGCAACACTTTACAATTTGATATGACAACACTACAACTGATATGTCAATACAAATGCATCAAATAACATGAAAGAACCTGATTACAATGAGCTCTCCTATTTGATGGTGTTGTGGTCGATTTTATACATCAAATGAAGCCTTCTCTAAGTCCAATCGATTCTCCAATGAAGTCGCCCCTGTTCTTGCCTGGCAACTTTTTAGATAAAATAAATACAGCAGTATTGGCCTTCCAAAATTGTTATAGAAATGATTGTCTTCGCAAGAGAAAGTGATCCCTCCAATACCCACAAAGAGATGAAGCTTCAATGAAGAGTAATGAATGAAAATGCTAATCCTTCCATGGCTGGTCTGCAGATTGAAGCAAAATTACAGACCTCAAAATATCTCATAAATCTCTCCAAAAATGACCTCCAATGATTGCAATAAGTCCAATGAGAAAGACTGAAGTATCTTCCTCCACTATCCAACTAGGGTTGGTGTTGCACAACCGAAATTGGCACTTAACCAGCTAGGTTTGGTCTTTCACAAACGAAGACTGGAAAACAATAAGCTAAGCATTCAGCTTCAGCAGTGTAGTAGAAAAGTGTTTCAACTCAAGATGTCCAAATGCATAGCCCAAGCCTCTTTTTATACTTTTTCAACCTCATCACCAAGAGACTTCTAGAAGATTCCAGAAATATTCCTTAAGTGACTTTATTACTTTATTATTTTATTATTAAGTCACTTAAGTCACTTTTTATTATTAAATTAATTAAATAATAAGTCATCCCTTTTGATATTTTATTTTATGGGAATAACTTAATAAATAATTAATTTAATAACATCTCTTGATTTAATTAAATCATCAATTAAGCTATCCTCATAAATTATCAATAATTTGGACAACTTAATTAAATAATTTAATTAAATCACCATACCTCCAATTAGGGGACATGGGGTTTGTTGTCAAACGAATGTTGGCAAAATTTTCTAAAACTAGAAAATTCTATTATTAGAAAATGTGTAAAAATAGAATCTTTGTTTCCAGGGCTCAAACTGAATTTGATTGGTTTAAAATACGTCTCGATCAGGCTAGTCTAGTCAGAATCTTCAAAAAGTCAATATTTCTCTAGTGGGTCTATTCTTCTTTTTCAAAAGATAAATCAAGACCTCTAAGGTCATCAATGGAGGAAGGTTAACTGCTAGGTGTTAGATTCAAAGTCTCAAATGCTGCACAAATCAATCAATGATAAAAGATGCACGAGAAACGGTGAATGGAGGAGGGAAATATAAAAATAGTGAAATTTGCAAAAAATATTCTAACACTGGAGAACCTAGGTGCCTCATTTCAAGGAAGGCGCTTAGGCTTCAATGCCTTAGAATATTTTCAGTTTCCCTCAAACGATGCACGCAAAATAGTTAAGCAATTGGCGAACATGAAGCCGAAACATGAAGAGCAAATCAAAAATTGAAAATCTTGAAAATAAAACTATCTTTGGAAAACCTAGGCACCTTAATTCAAGGAGGGCGCTTGGGATCTCATGCCTTGGAATATTTTTCATGTTTCTCAAAAACCGTGCAAATCTTCCTCATTGGCCTAGTTCAGTCACGCATAAAACAATTAAAAGTAGTTTTTAGGGCAATAAAAGGCAGGGGATCATCTCAATTGTGTTTAGGCTCTTCAATGAATCCATCATCCAACATAAAGGATCTGTCAGACAGTGGGAAATGTAGATCAAACGGAGGCAAAAACATGAAAAACGAAGAAAGTCACAAAAAAGCTGAAAATCATCAAATTTTGACTAATATTGGGATGCTTGGGCACCTTAATTCAAGGTGCCTAGATTTTAGTGCCTTAGAATATTTTTCACGCTTTTCAGAAAACGTCCAAAACTCCTTTGTCAACCCGGTTCTGACTTTCACAGAATCAGTCAGATGCAACAATGGAGGCTAACAGAAGGTACCATTCAACTTAGATATGATCAGGCTTGTTAGAATGATTGACTTTTAGTCTCTGCCATTCACCAGTTGGTGAGAAATGACGTCCGAACAGGGGTCATCAGCTATGCGTGAAACGAAGCAAAGTAAAAGTTGAAAATCTCAGAAAAATGGCGAAGGCAAGGGAACTTGGGCGCCTCATTTCCAGGAGGGCACCTAAGTGTTCAACACTTAGAATATTTTTTGATCCCAACATGTTTTCTTCCATTTCAGCTTCTATCAGTAGGTTCGAGGGCGTACAATCACGATTAGATGACGTCAGATGCCGGTATAAAACTGGGGATCACTTCAGCAGTGGTCAAGTATGAACTTTCCATGGTCAAACAAGGTTTTAAACATGGTAGTACCAATTTACCGAATCCTCAAAGTTAGAGGTAGGCTTTGATGGACGCAAAACTTTGTATTCCTATCTCCTTCCTTAAGCCATTGAATCCTCGCTTTCTGTTTCCAAAAGATTTCCTCCTTACTTATTTTGTGCCATTGAGCTCTAAGCTCCCTTTCTATTATGTAGATCTCATCATTATAGTTTCCTACCTCCATTTGATCTTGGACTTCCTTAATTTTCAAATTTAGATCCCTCTTAGTAGTAAAGATATTCCCAAAAGTGTATTTGTTCCATCCTTTAACCTTTTCCTTAATTCTTTTGAACTTCTGAGTTAACCTAAATGTCGGGGTGCCATCACAAGGAAGGTTCCAGCATTCCTCAATTAGAGATTTAAAGTTCGGGTGAAGGGACCACATGATTTCATACCTGAAGGGGTAAGGTTTTTTAATCACCCTATCATCCCATTCCAGAAGAAGAGCACTATGGTCAGAGCCCGTTCTAGGAAAGGTAGTAAGAGAGACATTTTGCATAATGTTCCAGTTAGAGGAGATCAGGAATCTAACCAACTTCACTTGGATGAGTTGATTACCTTGCCTTCTGTTAGTCCAAGTAAAGTGGGAGCCCGTAAGAGGGATATCCATAAGTCCCATTGAGTCAATAAAGCTTGAAAGATCCATCATACTTTTTGAGAAGTCAATAAAGCCTCCTTTTTTCTCAAAAGGGTACAACAGGGAATTAAAATCACCTCCAAGCATCCATAGTTCATCTTTGCTGTTAATCATAACTCCATCCAGCAGATTCCATAAGTCTAACCTATCCAACCTTGAATTTGGGCCATATATATTCCCCATATTCCATTTAATGGAAGTATCTCCATCCTCCAAACCAATCAAGAGGCTGTTCTTATTCTTGAATTTCAACTTGCCACTAAACCGGGAAGAATTCCAGCAAGTAACAATCCCACTAGAGGCCCCCTCTGCATCACTAGCATCGAAACCAGCACCAGGCCAAAGCCACTTCAAGGTTTTCTCAAAACCTTCCTTTTTCATTTTTGTTTCCTAGATCAAGAGAATGTCAAGTTTCACTTCAGCTAAGGACGCCTTCAACACATGCTATTTATATGGGCCATTAAGACCCCTTACATTCCAAGATAGAATCTTCATTATTTCAAAAGGCTAAGGAGCAGTATTAGGCTGATACTGCCAATGTTGGGAGGTCAACCTCCCTTACTTCCTTTTCGATTTGTTCCCTGCTAGTGAATCCAGGGTCCTTTGTTTCCCTGTTGCCACATCTTTTGTTGTTTCTGACTCTTGTTTCTTTTAATTGGGGTCTACCAACTTTGCTATTTCCTCCCACATCTGGTTTTTTCTTTTAATAGGCTTACAATATGTTTATGAAATTATATATATATATATATAAGTAAATCATAGTAACGAGACTCGGACATGGCTCAGACTCGGCGAGGGCGACTCGGCGACTTGGGACTTGGATGCGCCGCAGACGCGACAAAATGAAAAAAAGTTGAAAAAACCCTAGAAATTTAGAGATTTTTAAAGATTTAAAACTTGTTTCAAGCACCCTTTATTGAATACAACACAAATAAAAGCAAATTTGATCACATGCACAAGTATACAATGATTACATAAGTATAAAGTACACAAATTGTAGTTGCGCTGTTGAAGGAAATAGCATACTTAGATATATAAAATTAGTCAAATGTATACAAAACTCATGGAATATGAAATCCATGACATCAAATGTTCCATACAAATATGAAATATCAAAAGTAAAACAATAGCTATAAGTCTATGACTCTATGCCCTATGGCATAGTGGAGCCAACATCCTTCCTACGAAGGCGTCTAAGGGTCCTGGATGATGTTGCAGTTGCAGCCATAGTCTCTACCTGTGTCTGACTCTCCATGCCACTCTCACTAACTTGAGTAGCAATGTCTCCCTCGTGCTCTAGCCTCCTCCTCAGCCATGGCTACAACCTCGGCCTCTCTCTCTGCTTGGTCCACCCAATCAAGGTCCTCGTCACTAAAGACTGCATCTGTAGCCTCAGTGGTCCACTCAGACTGTGGATCAACCTCGTCTAGATTGATCGGGGTTTTGTCATGGTCAAAAAGCTTCCTGTATCTGAGCCGAAGATTGTAATGAACATATACCAAGTCGTTCATCCTCTCCATTGTCAATCTATTGCGCTTCTTGGAGTGTATGTGCTCAAACATACTCCAATTGCGCTCACAACCAGATGAACTACATGGCTGGCTCAATATACGAATGGCAATATTTTGCAAGTTCGGTGTATCAGAACCAAACATCTCCCACCATCTATCTAAGATGAGAAAAAGAAACAAAATCAATCTCATTTCAAGTTTCAAATTCAAGTTCAACATTTAATAATAAATTATAATATAAAGAGATGAAAATTATGCCTTTAAATATATTTTTACCTGGTAGTAATGTTGTCCTATTATCTTTGCACATTTGACGTGCAAAGAAGTCTCCTTGTGCCTTAGTGAAGGCATCTATCTCCTGCACCACCTGTGTAGTAACAGCGGGCAACATCCGCTCTATCGTCATGTAGAGCCCACTAAGAATTTCTCTACTCACCCACGGAGATCAGTGGAGTGGAAGAGCTGGATTTAGGAAATATGTGGTACACATGGATGGGCCTATGGTTAGTTTTTCCATCTATCAATGATATCCCAAATGGACTGATACTTCTCAATTCCACCATGAAGTGATCTAATGGCCTCTTGGCCCTATCAATGCCCTCTTATATGCCAGCCCATTGTGGGCTTCTCCCCATCACAACTTGTAGGAGAACAGCAAGGGCTCAATAAGCTGAGATGCAAACATGTTTCACAAATAGGGTGTGAGCAATAAACAAATAAAAGTAAAGATATGATTAAAAAATTAAAACATAATAAAATTAAATTTTACCTTCACAATCTAGTCCATTGGTGTCCAAAACCCTTGCTCATCAAAAAATGCAATCCCGTACAACAATCCACTGTGGTGCTTGTAGAAAGGATGAAGACCACTCCTCACTAGTAAACATGCATGCCAAAGCTGCCCTTGGCCGATTCAAGATTGCATCGTGATAAAATTTGTTCTAGACTTCATTGATGCTAGGGCAGAGACAAATCCACTCAACCCATGTATTGTCTCATAAGGTTAAGCACCCATGTGTGGTTGTATACAAATTTGCAAACGTTTTTTGCTGCTTCCACACATGTTTTGATCCATGGGAGCTTCCCAAGATCCTCCAACATGAGGTCAATGCAATGGGCAGCACATGGAGTCCAAAATATAGTAGGGTGCCTCTCCATCAATAATCTACCAGCAACAACATAATTTGCTGCATTGTCTGTCACCACTTGCACTACATTTTCTTCCCCATATCTTCATCACCTCCTCTATAGCCTCCCTGCGGTATGTGGCATTTTGAGTAGGCAGAAGCATTAATGGACTTCATGAAGACGGTGTCACCTGAAAAAATAAGCAAAACCAATTATTCAATAAATTAAAAAACATAAATCAGCCATATTAAATTATTAATCACTAAATAAAATTCAAATTCCAATGCATTGAAGGAAGTACAATTACCTTGAAGGAAACTAGGAGGGTAAACAGCGTCCCTGGCCTTCTCCTATCGGTCCAACTATCAGTCATGATGGTGCAGCCAATCATCCTCCACTGCTTGCACTGCTCCTCTAATTGTGCTTTCACATCTGCCACCTTTTGAGTCAAAAGTGGGCCCTTTAATTCATCTTCACTAGGGGCTTTGAACCTCGCCCCACATATGGTTATGGCATCAACCATGTTTTGCCAGAAAGGTGACCTAAAACATGTCATAAATAAATTAGTAAGTTACATAAGTATTGTAAAATGAAAAGTTTTAAGTTTTTAACTTTAAATTTGAATTCAATAATGAGATACATCTAGATTTTAAAATTAAAATATAAATTTTAAAACAATTAAAGCGAAAAAGAATTACGTATATGGAAGGGAATGGTGCAGTAGTACCAAAAGTCTGCAATTGTCTTTTTTGTTGCATCATGTGCGTACTTGTTCCAACCCATGCTCTCAAGCGATGGTTGGGAACCAGGAGTAGTGTGTGGTACAAAATATGAGTCCACCCTAGATTTACGAACTCTAGGGCCAATGCTAATATTGCCACTACCACTAGCAGTAGCAGCGCCACCAGCACTAGGAGTACGCATAGGCATAGCTGATGCAGAAACAAAAGCACTAGCACAAGCACTAGCACTAGGACGGTATGGAGGCATGGAAGAAGCATCTCCAATAGCACCAAGTCCCTGTCCAACTCCAACACTCACCAACTCCTGCTTCTGTTTCTTTTTCATTTCTTTTTGCATTTCAAAAGTTTCTAATTGCACCTGCACTTCACGAACAACCTCAGGAGGTGCTCTAGGGCAACCCACTGCATCATGGGCGGGTATGCGTGCAAGATGGTATTTTAATCTATTTATGCCTCCATGATATATTGTTTTGCAGTAGTTACATTTTGCGTCTCCTCTTTTCATTCCGAGAAAGATTTCAGCATGTTTCCAAGCAGGGTCTTTTCTGACTGGGGTTTGAGACATTGTGAAAATAATAATATGGTTTGATTTGCAAATGAATGTGGCTACAAAAGTAGGGTTTCTCAAATTATTTAAGTTGCAAGTAGGGTTTGTAAAAAAAATATGCAAACTCAAAAAACCAATGATTTTACAAATTACAATGAATTATTTGTTAAAAAAACACAAAAAAAATCAATTAAAATCAAACTTACCTCTTAGATTTGGCTTGGAATGCAATGCAAACTCCTCCCAATCAGTGGTAATGAGCTCTCAATGCACCTCCTTGCTGGTATGAAGCTCCCCAAATGATTTATGACCCTGGATTTGTCTTCAACAACTTGCCGGTTGCCCTCTCTTCTCCTCCTATTTTTCTTCACAACTCTCTCTTCTCCTCCTATTTTTCCAAATGAATGAAATGAGGTTTGCTTTTAGGGCTAAGGAGATAATATAACTCAAAAAAAAAAATCAAAAAACTTTAAGTTTATGTTTTATTTT
>VDFB02264971.1:0-25519 GCA_007258455.2 Sequoia sempervirens
GTGATATAATTAGACATAGAATGTCACAACCCTTCATTGTTGGAAAGAGAACGAACAACAAAGGCTGACAAAAAGCATAATGTAGACTTTCAAATATTTTCACATGTAGTGTTCATTAAGATCCGATCAAACATAAAGATTTCTAAGGGCACTGATAGAAAAAAATTCAAAAATTGCATGAAATCTCTCTTTTAATACAACATAATATAAGAGAAGAACAACCCTTCAAAAAAGTAGAGAAGTCCACTGACATAATCCAGTTCTCACAAGTTATTATTCTACCATACAAGCATACAACATGGAAATCATCCACTCAAACTATTCAAATTTAGCTTGACATAGTGTTTCATTCATATGTTTGAAAGCATAAAGAAAGAAAGCTTGATAAAGGCCATACATGCAGAGTCTCAAATATTTCTTCTCAATAATTCATGCTTTAAATATCAAATAAAATTTAAAACAGAGGTCAGATGCCAATTTGACAATAGTTTGATATTTAAAAGATATAACATGCCAAAGAAAAGTAGTTCTACAACTTTTACTCCTGAAAATAGTTCTATATCCTAAGAAAACTAAAGAAACTTTTCCTCAGCAAAGGAAACTGAAACTTGGAATCCAACCCTTTCATCTGTCGTCGCCTGTCATTTATAGTTGCAAAAAAAGGAAACCTCTACCATGACACAAAAGTAATTGCTGCCAGATGTTGGAATTTGATAGCACACAATCTGATAATAGATCTCTTTAGTTAGGTCATAGCAATCTTTGCTCATCAATTCTCAACTGTCACATTAATGCTTTCTAGATATTTAGCAAAGATAGTTTTTTGTAAATGATCAAATCATAGGAAACAAACTGGAAATAGGTCCATTTGACCAATCACGTCATCCAATGGCACCAACTCAAAGTTTCCATCCCAAAAACCAAGAAAATAAAAAGCCCAACAAGCTCTGACAAACTCCCAAAATATATCGCTTCATAAGAAGTGCAATCTGCTCATAGCAAAGAGATGATGTGTCGAATAGGTGGAAAATATTAAGCTCATGAATATAGCTCATTGAGAAAATATCTGACAAGTTGACACGTGTCCTGACTCTCCCGAAAAGGAAGGTGAAAAATGAAAGTTACACAACCACCATGTGGTGTATTGCACACCTTTCCGATAACTTTACTTGAGCATGGGCACATCTGAAACTGAAAACATTATACAAGTTGAAAATCAAAATGATCAAGGAAAAAAAACTTCACAATACATAAACAAACCCCCTACTAGATAGAGTAAGCTAAAACTACCACAAGTTTTCTATAACACATATAATAGGCATTTATATTCAACTGTGTGAAGATGTACTAAAGACTATGGTGGTCTAAATGAAGCTGAAAATGATGCCTTTAAAGGAAATTCCTCCATCAAAATAGAGTGTGAACTATCACTGCCAATTCCAAAGCATGAGTAGGGTAGTTCAACTCATGGATCTTGAGCTTTCATGACTCATATGTGATCACTCTACCCCCACCTAATCCATCTAACAAGGCATTAGTATATACCATGAAATCTACTAAAATATTTTGTTAATACTAGAATAGGAGCACTGGTGAGATGCTGCTTGACTTCCTAAAAGACCCTCTCACATTGATTTATCCACTAAAACTTCTCCCCATTCCTTTTAAGGGAAGTAATAGGATGTGAAATCCTAGAAAAACCCTCAACAAATCAAAGATAATAACCTACTAAACCAATGAAACTCCTATCCTTTCCCACAATGGTAGGTGTTAGCCAATTCATTATGGCCCTTATCTTTGATGGATCTATAAAGATACTATTATCACATATGATGTGGCCAAGATAATTAACCTTTGATTGAAATAAGGAACACTTTTACAAGATGTCATATAACTAATGCTTTCTCAAACATTGCAATACCTATCACAAGTGTACCTCATGATCCTTATTAATCTAGACAAATATATCAAAATGTTATCAATAAAATCTATCATGAATTTATTTAAGAAGGTTGAAAATACCACATTCATGAGACTCATGAATAATGCAAGGGAATTCATCAAATTGAAGGGTACCACATTAAACTTGTACTGACCATACCTATTCTAGAAATCTATCTTATGTATATATGTATCTTCTATCTACAACTCATGATATCCAAACTTAAGGTCAATCTTCAAGAACACCCTAACACCCTACATATATTTGAATAAATAATCAATCCTAAGAAGTGAGTAGCAATTCTTCATCATCACCTTATTCAGTTGTCTATAATCCGTACAAAGATAAAGGGACCCATCCTTCTTCTTAATGAAGATGAATGGTACACCCCAAGGTGAGTCACTAGGATGGATATGAACCTTTTCCAATATATCCTCTAAATATAATTTTAACTTAGTAAGCTCATGAGTGGTCATCCTATAAGGTACCTTGATATGGGCTCAACTCTTGGTACCAAGTTTGTGAAAATAAATCTCTCGATGAGGTGGCA
Source organism: Sequoia sempervirens (assembly GCA_007258455.2). Taxonomy (NCBI): domain Eukaryota; kingdom Viridiplantae; phylum Streptophyta; class Pinopsida; order Cupressales; family Cupressaceae; genus Sequoia; species Sequoia sempervirens. The sequence continues at coordinate 2,493 of VDFB02264971.1, forward strand.
TGCTTGACAACTCAAAAGGAAACACATCTACAAACTCTCTAAGAATGAGATGATCATCCAAAGATGTATTTGTCTCTTCCTCAGTCCCATCACTGATAGTAATGGAAAACAACTATCATCCCTTTCACATCCACCACTTTAGCTACATATATTGTGTGAAGGGATATGGTCTAAAATCTTGTGACCACCAGTATATCACCATGATCATCTAAACACTCGATTTCCTTTCAACAACAATCAATCTTGGCTTGATTTACATCAAGAAAATCCATGTATAAAAATAATTCATAAGAACACAGTGGAGTAACATGCAAGTTAATTAAAATTGTGCAATATCCAAGGAGCTTTTGACAACTTGTAACAACATAATCTACAACCACCTTGTCCCTTGAAGCCAACTTTGAAACCTACCACCTATCATCTTACCTATGTGCCACTAACTTGCTATGCTATGTTATAGATGGGGTAACTAAAGAATCAAATGCCCCAAAATAAAACAAAATAGAAACTAGAATATATTACCAATCATACCCAGTGTCTCAACAACGAAAGATTGGAGCTTGGATTGGTAGTTCTTGACCATCACAAACACTCTATGGGATTTTCCCACATTACATACCGTTTGCTTAAAACCTCCTACATGATTCCTTATAGCTATTAATCCATGCAAGAAATCCATATATAAGTTCCCCAATCCACCAAAAAAATAGTAAGGACCCCTTGTGTAAGCCTGATCTAGTTGATTCTTGCTAAAATACTATCCAACAGTTTTACTAGAACCACTATGTCTTCCTCTAAATGATTAGTATGAATGTACCAGGAAAACACTCAAAACCAATAGTTTTTATTCTTGTCAAAGTACCTATGCCTTCTATACCCTAGAGCGACCACCCTATGACCCATCTTGAGGTCTAGTATTCTAAACTTTTGGTTATTGTTGAGGTGGCCTAGGAGGAAGTGAAGGATGCTTAAACAATCCCTTCAATAGAAAGCTTAGTCTACAAAATCACCGCATATGTTGACTCTGCCTAGATGGTTTTGGAACCAACTGCATCCCTCTTGGGACTTCCCTTGATTCTCCTTAGTAATAAGGGCCTTCTCCACAACAACCCAAAGGTTCTTTGGATTGGCCATAAAAATGGGTCTTGATATGCTAAGACCCTTGATAAATTAATTGATGAGAAGTTTCTCATCTTGGATGTAGTCCACATACTAAAATAAATCTAGGAAACAAATCTCATACTGAAGGAAATTTCTCCAGAAAAAGGTCACAATATTGAAGGAACTGTGTTGACTATTTTTCATGCAAGAGAGGAGAGAAACTACTTGATAATTGATAGTGGATGCTCAAATCATATGACAAGTGATAAGAGTAAGTTTGTTAAGCTCTAAAAGTATGATGGTGGTCTTGTTAAGTTTGTGATGATACATCTGCTAATAACCTTTGGATAATTTCAAAGCATTTAAGTCTATGGTTGAGAATGAAATGGATTTGTAAATCAAATGTTTGAGTTCTGATAGATGTGGTGAGTTCACCTCCAATTTGTTTAAATTTTTTTGTAAAAATAATGGAATAAAGACATTTATTAGCTCTTGGGACTTCTCAACAAAATTGAGTTGTGGAAAGGAAGAACATGATAGTTCAAGAAGCAACAAGAACCATGATGAAGGAATCAAATCTATCAAAATTCTATTGGAAATAAGACATTCATATTGCAGTATACATTCTTAATAGAGGATAAGCAAGAGTGAATAGTTCAAAGACCCCTTGTGAACTATGGTATGGAAAACATCCTACTATGAAATATTTTAGAGTGTTTGGAAGAAAATTTGATATCAAGAGAGATGAATAAAATCTAGGAAATTTTAATGCAAGATCAAATGAAGGAATCTTCCTTGGATACTCTACAAAGATCAAGGCATATAGATGCTAGAACAAAAGGTTAAAGAAGATAGTTGAAAGTGAAAGTGTGAAAGTGGATGAAGAATCACGCCAAAGCTCAATGTTGATAGAAGGATACGAATTTGATGAACCATCTTGTAGAGAAGAAAAATAAGAAGAGAAAGAAGAAAATGAGATGCTAGTTGAAGAGGAAGAAGCTCTAAAAAAAATCCTAAGACTCCTAAGTATGTGCATAAGGATCATTATGAGGATCAAATAATTGGGGAAAAAAGTAGAAGTGTGTTGACAAGAAGAGTTGTTATGGTAGAGGAATAGGTAAAGTTTTTTTTACTTTTTAAGGTAGAACCTAAAATAGTAACTAGGCATGCAAGGAAGAGAATTGGATCAAATTTTTGGAAGAAGAATTAAGGAAGATAGAGAAGAATCTGACATAGGAACTGGTCCCAAGACCAAGAAACAAGAATAAGATGGAACTAAATGGGGTTTTAGGAATAAGTTGAATGAGAATGAAAAAGTTATTAAAAACAAGGTTAGGCATGTGTGTAAAGGGCACTCAGAAGTGGAAGGAATAGATTTTGAAGAGATTTTTTCTCTAGTAGCAAGAATGGAAGCCATTAGGATGTTTTTGGATTTTGCAACACATAAAGACTTCAAGGTGTATTAGATGGATGTCAAGTTTGAATTCTTGAATGGTGAGTTAGAAGAAGTATACATTGAACAACCAATTTTTTTTCATTTATCAGAAGATTTTGATATGGTTTGTAGGTTGAAGAAATATTTATATGGAATCAAACAAACTCCTATAGCTTGGTATGGAAGATTGGATAAATACTTATTATAGAATAGATTCAAAAAGGGTACTCCAGACAACAATCTTTAGTTCAAGGTTGAGAGAGATCAAATCCTAATTGTGGTTGTGTATGTTGATGACATAATCTTTGGATGAAATGAAGAAATGTGGAAAATGTTTACAAAGGAGATGCAAAATGAGCTTGAAATGTCAATGTTTGGGGAGATGAATTTCTTCCTTGGGATACAAATCAGTCAATCTAATAAAGGTATATTCATCTCACAATCAAATTATATCAAGTAAATATTAAAGAAGTTAAAAATGAAGGACTTTAAACCAATATGTACTCCCATGGTTACTAGTTATAAGTTGAGAAAAAATGATGAATCTCCTAAGATAGATTGGAGCAAGTATAGATCCATGATTGGTGGATTGCTATATCTAACTTCTACTGGATCAGATATCATGCATGTAGTTTGTCTTGTGGAATTATTTCAAGAAGATCCTAGAGAATCACATGTGGAAACTTAGTAAAAATCATATTTATATATTTAAAAGCCACTTCGAACTTTGGTCTTTGGTATTCTAGGGATTCTAATTTCTCATTGAGTGCTTATAAATATACAAATTGGGTGGGTTGTACATATGATAGAAGTAAAAGTGGAGGTTCTTTCTTTCTTGGAAGCAAATTGGTTTCTTGGTTGAGTAAGAAGTAGGATTCAGTGTCACTATCTACTATAGAGGAAAAATATACTACAACATCATGTTGTACATAGGTGAACATTGTGGATGGAGAAAAAATTGAAGGATAGAAGAGTATCATATGATGAACCTATTCATATCTTGTGTGATAGTACAAGTATTATCAAAGATTCAAAAAATATGGTAATGCATTCAAGGACAAAGCATATCTCTATCCAGTATCACTTTTTGAGAGAGAAAATTGCTCAGGGTGAAGTGAAGTTGGACTATGTGCCTACAAAGGATCAAATAGCAAACATTTTCACAAAGTATCTTCCAAAAGATACATTTGAGTATCTCAGGTAGAAGCTAGGGGTTATTTCCCCTCCTTATTTTAACTAGATACATGAGTTGGTACATCTGTCCAGGTGATAAATTCAAGATTTATTCTTTTTCATGGACTGATGAAGGCTACCTCATAAGGGGGGTAGGTAGTTGTGTCTTTGGTTGGTGTAGTCAGGGGGAGAATATCTAGTTCCCCTAAGGGGGAGAGATCAATGGAAAGAGAACAAGAGAGAAAGAGTAGTATATAAAGTGAGAGAGAGTGGCTTGCAGGTGTGCCCAAAGTAAAGTATGTAGGTGTTTCCCTTTTCCATTGATGTCAAAGGGGGAGAGAAGACTAAAAACATGGGGAGAAAGTGATGTTTGAACATAGGGAGAAAGAAACAAGTCTAAAATGTAAGAATTTTCCAAGGGGAGTTCTACTTGATGTAGGGTTGCTTTTGTGACCTGGTGTTACCATTGTAGGCTTGCTTTTGTGAGTTGGTGTTACCATTGTAGGCTTGCTTTTATTGATGGTTTTTTCAAATATGGTAATTTCATCAATGAAAAAGGGGGAGATTTTTGGATATCGTTGCACTATGTTTTATTTAGTGTGTTCATTGATGTCAACCTATGTCAACCTCTAGTGTGGCTATGATGAGAAGGTGTTTGTAGTGTTGAGTAGGTGTTGCTGATGCAATTGGTTCACTTGGTTTCCAAGTTCTTTTGGGAAAATTTGAATAGGAAGTTTACAAGGTGATAGAGTTGTGTTATGTGTTGTGATCCACATTTCTTCATGGTTGAATATGTTCTTGTGCGGTTTGGATGAGATGATCAGAGCTGTTCAAAAGTGTTATATCCAAAGTTTCAGGTTTTGGATCATGTGGAAGTGGAAGATGTGTTTGATAGTGTGTTTCCTGTGAAGAAGGTTGTCTAAGAGAAATGGAATTACTCCACATTTCTTTTCTTGTCTTTCAAATTTGGGAAAATACTAATATTGTTTGTATCTACCTTCCCCTGGAGTGTGTGTTCATTTGTTCCTCAAGGCTAGTTAGTGAGTTGTATGTTTGTGATAGTATGGCTGGTTTTACAAGATGATAGTATTCTCAATTTCAAGTGGTTGTGTCCACCTAGTGTTGGTAAATATTCTAATGATGTTGGAATATTCTTGAAATTTGTGTGTTGTCACATGGTTTGTAGGATTTTTTCAAACTTGGTGAAGAGTGAATTGATTATTTGATAGTGTTAGTGCAAGTTTGGCCAACTTGGTGTGCTAGTGTTGATTGTGGAGATCATTTATTGTTTGTGGAAGCATAGTATGGTATGTCATTATAGATTTTTGTCCTAGTTAACCCATGGTGTGGTCATCCTTCACTTCTTTCCACCTATTGTTGAATGAAAAATGCATCTAAGAAGGGGGGTGAATCAGTTCTAGCAAATTATAACATCAAAACCCTCAACAATAATCAGATCCACAAACATTCATTAAGGCCTTATTTTGTAAAAGTGATTAATCATAAAATGTAGAAACATCATACACAAGAGAAAATCAAATTTATGTGGAAAAACCAATGAGGGAAAAACCACGGTGAGGATTAGATCACAAGATAAGTAATTGTAAAATTGGTATAGTGGCTCACTACCAAAATAGGACAAACTATCCATAAATGCTCACAACTAGGGCTCATTGTCACAAAAAGAAACAAAGAATATGGAAGTGAAATGTTACACAAAGAACAAATTCTCAATGCAACAAGGAATCCACCACAAATTCTCCAACAATTTCATAGCCTTGCATGATGTTGATGAGTGTTTTTGCACCTTCTCAACACAGGAAATGCACAAGTGCACTACCTCTCTTGAAAGGAAGAAATATGCAAACGAGTTACAAATCACTACCCCAAGGTCTCTTGGGTGTCAGGTCATGACCTACTTGGAATGTCTTAGTGGTTTGATGTGATATTGTTGGTAATCACAGGGCAACCTTACGTATGTTAAGTTGGAAGGGAATTGGTTCTTTGAATGGAGTTTATGGAATTCTGAAATTGTGTTCTATTGCTGCAAGTTTAGAACAACAGTTTGAAACTCCACTTTTATCATCAGATTTGGCTTTGCAATGTGCAATGATGCTTGAACTTTCCTTAAGTTACAATTTAAAAAAAAAATCAAAAGGGAAGGGAAAGAAGGAATTTCCTAGACTTGAAACTACTGACGAACAATGACAATGGAGGATGCTATAGTGGACAACCTTCCCAAAACTAAGTTCTACTTAACCAAATCAACTCACAGCCTCATGAAACTAGTGCAATATTCTAAGGTTTGCATATTTTCAACCATTCATTTACCATAAAGCATGAATAAAAGATAGAATTTAAGTGCAACATTCAATTCATGTTCAGACTAGCTTTACACTACTATCTATCATCAATAAACAGTAAAAATAATGAACAAGGAAGGGCATCAACAGAAAAAAATTCTTCAATATCAATGATCAACATCTACTAATCTATTAAAACATGCAAAACACATAGAACAAAAAAATAAATCTAACCAAATCTATTAACTATGAAGAGAAGAATCATGAAACATGAGATGAAACTCAAGAATCCACCCAAAAGCAATGAATTTCTATTAGAATTTCAGCAACATGTCTCTACAACGGCTCCACTCTCTCTTGAAAATGAGAGGAGACCCCCTATTTATAGTGTCAAAGAAAAATGAACGGCCAAAGTTTAATCTCATTGTGTGGTGAAGATTCACTACAAATTAGGGTTTCACCTACCCCCAATATCTTACAATTTAAAATTACATTTTGTCTTTTAGCCTAATTTTTCCTTTAGTGGCCAACACTATAGCACTTTTGTCTTTTAGTTGATTTCCCTTCTACTGCAACTATACTATGAGAAATTCATCATCTATGACTAGATTTCCTTCATGTTTCTTCACAGTAGCATATTCCACGAATTTTCCGATTAGTGCCTGAAGCTTGTTCCACTCCATTATATCGGAGTGGAGCACCTGGAAGTTCAATTTTCTAGATTGGTTGGTAATCAAATTCCAATCCTTGCTGAATTTCGGTGTGTTCTTGATCACTAGTTTTGATTGGGCAAATCCTCGAGTAGCAAAATCCATAAAATCCGGCATGAGCATATTGGTGGCTCCATCCTCCATCTTCTTATGAAAGTGTGGCCTTATCTTCTTAGGATATAACTATATGGTAGGCATATCATAGTCTGTCATGAGCTTTAGGTATTCTTCACAGGCCATTCTGATTTCCTTAGCCCAATCAATGTCAAGCTCCACTTCATGGTGCATTCGATCCAAGATTTCTCTTCTATGATTGAGGCCCAATTTCCATGTTTCCATGAGCCAATGATCATATTTTATTAGTGTCAATTCCTTTTCCCACATCCTCTCGGGCATCTTGAGGACAGCCTCAAGATTGGGATATGTAATTCTATACAATTTTGGGAAGTCAGTGCAGAATTTTCTTATCCCTTCAAGTTGCTTTTGCACTTCCCAAAATTTATTTGTTGTTTGGACAACATGGCCGATACCCATATCTCCATTGTACACCACCTATTGGAACTATTCCTTTGTGGCCTTAGTCCAATTCTTCCTTCTTTCAAGCTTGCTGATATGATCCTTGGATAGTAGTTGAGGTGGGGCTGATGAGGTTGTTGGCAGTTCTTCAACAAAGGACCATTGTTGTATGTAGGCTGTTAAATCTGCCACTTGTGTTTTTAACTCCTCCTTAGAGGACTTGTCCTTATTCATCTGATGCACAATAGTAGCAATGGATTCCAAAAGATGATCAATTTTCTGTTCCCTGGTGGTCGTTCCTAAGTCAATGGTGCAACTATTATAGCTAAATCCTTCTCCTTCCACCACTGGAGTAGCTATTTGCACAGTCCTTGATCCCGATGCATCCATCATTATGTGGGATTTGACCCTTGGTTTCTTCTCCTTCTTTGTCCCTATCTGAGCCCGAGGTAGGATAGCTTCTAATCTTTCTTTAGGATCCATAAGGATAGGGGCCTTCTTCTAAAATTGCTTATCCAGCCACTCAGGCTTTTGAGATCCTTCTTTTGGTGATTTGTGATCACCTTCCTCCTTTTAGGCATGCTAGATTTCCATTTCTTCACATCCCAGAGCTTCTTTTTCTATCTTTTCTTCCTCTTCTTCATCTAAATCTCAAACAAACATAGCCTTTTCTTTTGGTGATTTAATGGTGGATATGTTTTCCCTGGGGCTATCTTCCACTTCGGATCCCTTATCTTCTTCTTTCCCATGTTCTTTGTGGTGTTATTCTTTTGGGCTTTTTATCACTTCAGCCTCTTCTTTAGGCTTATATTCTTATTTCTTTTCTTCTTTCTTTCCTTCTTCTCTCCTGAGGGAGGCATCTCTTCATCATGATCAGGGCTTTTATCTGGTTCCCTGGCTGGAGGTTCTATGGTTACCTCCATTTATTCATTTGTTTCTTTCCTCTCTTCAGAGGATTGCTTCTCAATTTCATCCCCAACATCTTTGAGTTGATTGGCCAACTCTTCTTCAAGTTCTTGGTTGGAAGTTTCCACAATGCACTTTGCTCCAGGGTCCTCGATATCTTCTTTAGAGGATTGTGTTTCTTCTCCCTCATGAAATACCTCATCAATGACTAGATGTTGATGCTCTGGGTGCTCATGGTAGTCATCAACTTCCTCTTCCATTTCCTTAGCCACCACCCTCTCTTATCTTTCTAATTCCTTGAAAATCTGCATTGTTTCCTCCATTTTAGGTGGTTCGGTTGGAGGAGGGGTAGGGATACCAAAAATAACTTGAGATAAGGTAGCTTGTACTGCTGGATTCATCAATACTCCAGAAAGCTCCATTGGTATGTTTTTATATGCTTGGAGAAAGCTTATGGGAGAGTAAGGGTGGAAATTGTTGCTGTAGAGGCCAAGGGGATGGTCGTTGATGGAGACATGGATGAAGAAGAGAGTGGAGAAGTGGTAGCAGAGGAAGAATATATCACCATAATTTGTGTAGTAGGTGAGGTGGAGGCAAGGTGAACCAAAATGTCCACCGCGGGAGGAGAAGAAGCTGACAATGCTTGAGATGTCAGTGGAGGAGTAATGGTAGTGGCAGTAGTAGTGGCAGCGAGAGTAGAGGTGGAAGGTGGAGACTTTGGTTGCTCGACCTATTCTTCCTCTCCCTCATGGAGTGGGTCCTCTTGAATGGTGGCCATCTCCGTGAATCCGCTCGATTTCTTTGCTTTCTTAGAGGGATCACCCTTTGACACCTTTCTAGAATATACCTTGTGCTTAGGCTTGCATTCCGCTACTTCTTTCCTCTTCTTTGATCTAGTAGTGGGAGGATATTTTTAGGTTTCCCCTAATGGGGCAACCGTAGTCCTACTATCAGTCTCACTCTCAAGCTTGTCCTCGAGCTCACCATAGGTTAGAGTTGCTCCTTGTAGCTCCAGTTGAGCAATTTTCCCATCAATCCATTATTTTGTCCTGGCCTCTATTGATTTAGTTAGAATATAGATGTCATTGACCTCTTCCTCATCCCAATCAATTAGAGGTAGCGGTAGGTTGGAAACGACATCGAATCTTGGATCTATTACAATATTTTCTTCCTCCACAACTTGATCTGGCACCAGGAACAAGTTAACCGTTTTAACAAAATATGTTGTCATGCACATATAATGCCTCATGCACACTTCTTTATCATCCCTAGATTTTTCCCAAAAGTATTCAACATTGTGTAAATGGGAATATTCTTTTCCAACCATCTTCTTTAGGTTGCCATATGGATCCATTCGAGGCTAGGCAGTGTGGAGCTCCAAGTTATATTCATTTCTTTCCTTCTTCGAGTACTCCACACACTAGGATGCAGGGATGGCATACATGCCTTGGCCGAATGTGAGAAGATAAGGAATTCCTAGCCCATGTTTATCACTTAGAAGCATATGCACATGTTGTAACTACCTAGAGATTTTGAGCAATACCAACCGGTCATTTGGGTAACGGGGTAGCTTATATGGCCTCTCGGAGAAGCCCTTAGTTATGATGTATATGAATTTAGGAAATTGAATGAATAACAACTTGAATCGGCGGATGAAGGCATCTGCACTATAAGTGACCCTCCTTTCGAAGTCACCTCCAAGTAATTTGATAATGTACCTGATAAAGGAATCATTCACCTTGCGGTAATCTTTCTTGAAATTACGGTACTAAAGCTTTGGGTATCTGTCATAGACCTTCAACTCTCTCCCTAGAGTTTTGCTTGGTGTCACAAATAGACCTCTGTATTGAACACGGTCAACCAACAGATAGACCAAATAAGAAGTCATATAAAATTGTGAAGTCTTCTTCACTACTACAAACTTTCATGTAGGCAATTTCTAATCATTCCTACCTAGTGGAACTTAGTCTTCCCTTTGATGATTTCTTCTATGAAATAGAGCATCCATTCTTGGAAATGTGCCACAATTGGGAGGCCCATAACCCTGCTTAGTAAGGTGAAAAAATCATGGTAGTCCTCGTGGAATTCACTCCTGAAGAGTTCCTAAGGTACTTTGTTCGCCCTTCCCCTCTTTTACTTTAGCTAGTATTGGTTAATTAGTTTCTTGCATTTGAAGGGGTCAACTTTCCAATGCTCTGACATACTCTTTGGTTGTTTCCTCCATTTCATCAAAGGTGGGGATGTGGAAATTTTTCCCTATAGACTTGGAGGACAAGTCAACCAATATTTTTCCATCTCAATCCACAATCCTCTTGGTTTTTTCTTGGTATGCCTCTCTGCAGGCCATTACTAGTTCAAGATCCATGAGGGCAGGCGGGAAACCAACTACCTTGGCCAATCCACTTTTCCTTATCTTCTTGGAATTCTCTATGACGGGATTGGCAATGAATCTTTATCAAAATTCATCAAGGTCTATATGTCCCAGGTTAGTATCCGAGACTGTATCCCACTCTATAGTTACTTTGGTGTTAATTCCACTCCCTGAAATTTGTACTTCATTTGATCTTTATCCTCCTTTCCCCTTGGGGCTTTGGCAACCTTCTTGCCTTTTTCCTTCTCTGTAGACACTTATGAAGGTCCTGCAGCTGATTCCATATATTCTGCAAGCAAAGAAGTAGTAAGCATATTCATATGGAAAACATGAGAAACATTAGCTAAATCCTACAAAATACACGTTAGATCGAGTAATTCATCATTTAAAGATCATAACATTCTTCTTTGATCATCATTTTCCTTTCATTTGAGGGAGATATGGCAATGCAGGCCTAGGGGTGTGGACTTCCTTGGGCTAGCAACCGTTTTGGAGGAGGTTGCAAACACATGGCGAATAGGGAACATTGGCTCGCATAGATCTACTTGCATTAGGTTTTCTGAGATGAGGTGGGGCCCACTAAGGTATTACATCATTTAGACACGTGTGCTTGGTCATCCTTGAAGTTTTGGAAGTGCTAACTTAGTGGTTCAGGCATTTTGAGTCTAAGAGTTGCATGTGCAAGCCGGGCTATCTTGGCTATTTGGGAGCTTTTCCATTTGAAATGGCGTTGGTGGGGCAGAATCCCGCTAGTGACAACCCACAATGCAGGGCCCGCAGTCAGGGAGGACAACATCAACTGAACGGTGAAGTTCAAATGGTAGAGGCAGACATGAGTAGGGAGATGCAAAAAGATGGTAGATGTCAACCGCTCGAAACAACAAAGGTGGGACAGTGGCCCTCCGATGACGGCTCGCATCATCGGGTCCACGAGGATCCTCGACACGAGCTGCTGGTTCATTATTGGCTGGATGGAGGTAGTGAGGTTGGGCTTCGCATAACGGGCGGTGTTCTTTTCTTGATAGTTTAAGGGCAGAAAAATTGGTATGACGGCCTGTAGGTGGCCACCCACATCAGAAAGCCACATGCAATTCTACTTAGTGGTTTTCAACAAACATTCAGGGAAAAGTAGGTATCGGGGCCCATGGATCAGAAGGCTAGAGATCATTTGCTATTTTGAAATGGCGGTTGAGGGGTAGTAGCAACCCAGGTTAGGTGGTCCATGAACACAAACTTGGTTGCTTCATTTTTTAGGTTCAAATGGGGGTGGCAAGTGTAGAGTCCACAAGGCAGATGGATGGTTTGTCGAGGCCGCTTCAGATGGTGAACACGTTGCGGAAGCCTGCACATGGAAGCCTACAAAGGGAAGCTTGCAAAGGGCCCAAACTTAGTCGCTTTGGCTCAGAGATTTTGATGGAGATAGCCAGGGTGGGGCCCAGAAGGTAGGAAGCTGGGGTCAACTAGCTATTTGGGGATAGTGAAGCACATAGGGTGATCCACAAAAAGAAGCCCGTGTTCACAGACCTACAGGGTTGAAAGGACCTAGTGTTACTTGCGATTTTTGTTTGAGTTCAAAACATGATGAAAAAGTGTGAGCGTCTTCTCGTATGGGAGGTTCTGATCAAGGTGAAGGATAGTCATTTAAAGTTTATCATTGTTGTGTTTGATAGCGGCACTGAACATCTTGCGGGCCACAAGGGCATGATTGCTCTAGTTCAAGAACGGCGACAGAGGGTGAAAGTTTTGTATGGTTTCTAATATGAATTTCAGAGGATTTTCAAGTTTTTAACATGTGGGTTTTGTTCACCATTCAATTTTCTTTCTAGTTTTAAGGTTTCCCTTCATAAGAGTTTAATGAGTCTATAGAAATGAAGGAAAAAAATGAAATGAGTGGCAGTGGAGGTCATGACAATTTTTTCTAAAAGTCCGTTGGTGAAAATGACCCATTGGAGTTGCTATTTATAGACCTTTAAGTATTACATGCTCACCATAAATGTTGGTATGGTGGCAGACGGGTTTGGTGGGAGCGTAATTCAAAAGACCTGGTGGTGCAAATGACGGGGTCTGTAGGGCAAATGACACACAAATATTTATCGTTTGGTAGGTTAGCATAGAAAAGAGTGACAAAGGCTATGGATCCCACGAGATGGGTGGATGGGGTTGGTCATCTGTTTGGAATGGTGAAGACAAGATAGAGCTCTAGGTAGGGCGGCCCAATGGGAAAACCTGTAGAGCATGAAGGATGACAAATTAAAAATTTGAAGGAAAACTACCAAGGAAACTCCGTAGAGGCCAAAGAATTGGAAATTTTGAGGGTGGTGAAACTTGGTCAACTCAAGATGGTAACCCTAGGACTCCTTGACCACTTAGGACTCAAAATAGGGGGCACACAAAATGAGGTGAAGGAAAAAATGACCTTGAAAAGCGAAAAGAGAGAGTCCCTATTCTAGACAGGGCATGTGTGTTATAGGCACAACACATGAAAGATTGCAGATACCTTCAACTCACTACCTTCAGGAATCCAACACTTTGAATTTTTCATTTCTCTGCTAAAATTCACATCACATACATCACTAGCATCGATCTCACATCTATCTTACCTCTGTCATACATCTTACAACAACATCACTCTTATTTATATCAACTTTAACCCTGAAAACCTTCTCTAAGGTTAGAAATTATGTGTTACAATTAAAGTTTCCAATTAGGTTGGCACCTAAACATTCCTATGGTGGATAGGAATGAAGGTGACCCATATAAATCCTTAATCGGGACCCAAATTAATCCCAACACACCTCAAAATGCTTTCATAAACTTCACGTGTAGTGCTAACACAAGGTCAGCCAATACTCATTCTAAACACCATAAAACATTAAGTACATGCTTCCTTAAATTAATATGAAACTCCTAGACAAAAAAATTCACTTTAACACAGGCTAGAATAATCCTCAAACCACCTAAGATCCAATAGAGACTTTATCCAAACTCACATCATAGAAATACTTCAACCTACTACATGAGATTAACCTTATTCACACACTGTATTGTACCAAATCAAGTGAAACCTTGAATTATGAAAGATACAAACATTATTAAAACCTTACCAAATCCGCACAACCTAAAACCAAACTATGGAGAAATGGGAGCAAATACATTTCTCCTAGACCACAAAAATATCACTTAAAAAATTGGTTTAGACACTAGTGAAAATATCTCTTTGTACAATGATCCAAAAACCAAAATTCTTGATATAGCAACTAATAACAACTTTGAAAAACATATCAAATCTGTACATGTATGCATAACAATAACATAGAAGAAACATGTCGGAAATCCCAGAGCACGTTTTGAGCACTTTCACAACATTGTTTTCTCTGTTTATCAAATTTTCTCAAAGAACTTGGAAACCAAGTACCAGAGACATCATCTCATCACATTACTTCATTCCAACACATCTCCAAACAAGTTGGAACATAAATATATCTCCATGTACTCACAAAAATTCCTCAATATCTCAGCTATACATGCACAACCTACAAAAATTCGTTTTCCTCTTTTTCACAATTTTCTCAATATGCTCGACATGCAACAAAATTCCTCAACACATAGTTGACATGAATGAAAACACCAGCCTATTGAAATCTTGTTGAAATAAATGAAAACACCTTCATACTTGAAGAAAATTCCCCATTTGTCATTGATAGAAACACAAGATGTGAAAAACCATCAATTACAACACAACAACTCTGAATACACTTTCTTAAGATTTTCTTTTTTTTCTCTCATTGAGTAGATACAATTTTTCACATGATTCTCTCTCCCCCTTTTACATCAATGGAAAAGGATAATTTTTTTTGCATTGTTCTCTTCCTTCGACACTGAACCAGGAAACTTGCTCTAAATACTCCCCTTAGGAGTACACCCAACCAAATCAACAACTTCCATGAAAACACATGACACTACCTACCCGCCTGAGAGGTAGCCCCCAACATCAGTCCAAAAAAGAGGTGAATCCATAGATCCACTAGATTTATGTATCTCCATATGCATTTAGTTTAGAGACAGAGGGGAAATAACCCCCAAATTATCTCTAAGATACTCAAAAGTATCCTTAGGAAGAGCCTTAGTGAATATGTCAATAATCTGATCCTTTGTAGGTACATATTCAAGCTTCACCTCATTCTCCATAACCTTCTCTCTCAGAAAGTGATACCTAATTGATATATGATTTTTCCTTGAATGTGTCACTGTATTCTTTGAAATGTTAATTGCACTTGTATTATCACAAAAGATAGATATATGATCATCATACACTACTTTGATATCCTTCAATGTTTATCTCATCCACAAAACTTGTGTGAAACAAGATGCTACTGCAATAGACTCAACCTCTGCAGTGGATAAGAAACTGCATCTTGCTTCTTACTTAACCATGACACCAATCTATATCCAAGAAAGAATGCTACACCACTTGTACTTTTCCTGTCATCAACACAAGTAGCCCAATCTACATCTATATAAGCACTTAATATGAAATCAGTATCCTTAGGATACCATAAGCCATAATCTAGAGTGCCTTTCAAATATTTGAATATCCTCTTCACTGCTGCAACATGTGTTTCTTTAGGATCTTATTGAAATATAGCCACAAGACGAACTGCATGCATGATATTCGATCTAGTAGAAGTTGGATATAGCAGTCCACCAATCATAGATCTATATTTTCTCTAATTAGCCTTAGGTGAATCATCATCTTTTCTCAATTTAAAACTAGTCACCATAGGAGTTCATACTGATTTGGAGTCTTCCATTCTAAACTTCTTCAACATCTCTTTGACATACTTTGTTGTGAAATGAAAATGCCTTTATTTTTTTGATTGATTTGTAACCCAAGGAAGAAATTCATCTCCCCAAAAATTGACATCTCAAATTCTTTTTGTATTTCTTCTACAAATTTCTTACACATAGCTTCATTGCCTCCAAAGATAATATTATCCACATACATAACCACTATCAAGGTTTTTTTCTTCTCAAATTTGAAGTAAAAATTACTATCTATGGTGCCTTTACTGAATCCTTGTTGTATCAAATATCTATCCAATCTTGCATACCGAGCTTTGGGATCTTGCTTCAATCCATATAATTCCTTCTTCAGTTTACACACCATATTCGATTGATCTAAAAACTAAAATCCTTATGGTTGTTCCATGTAAACCTATTCTTCCATTTCACCATTCAAAAAAATAGACTTCACATCCATCTAATAAACTTTAAAGTCCTTATGTGTTGCAAATTCCAAAAAAAATCTAATAGCTTCCATCATAGCCACTAGAGAAAATTTCTCCTCAAATTCTATTCCTTCCACTTGTGAGTAACCCTTACACACAAGTCTTGCTTTATTTCTTGCCACTTCTCCATTTTCATTCAGCTTGTTTTTAAATACCCACTTATTTCCAATTATGTTCTTGCTTACCGGTCTAGGAACCAATTCCCAAGTCTGATTTTTCTGAATATGCATAAGTTCTTCTTCCATTTCCTTCATCCAATGTTCATCTTTACATGCCTCACTCACTATTTTAGGTTCAACTTTAGAAAGTAAACATAGATTTACCTTAGCTTCAACATCTCTACTTCTTGTCAATACTCCTTTCCTCTTGTCTTAATTGATCTGATCTTCAAAATCATTCTTTTTCACATACTTAGGGGTCTTAGGAGTCTTCTCTGAAGCTTGTTCCTCTTCATTCTGCACTTCTTTAGATTTTTCTTCTTGTTCTTCTATGTAATTAGGGTCATCTGATACATATCCATCTATTGCAATTGAATTCTATAAATTTTCATCAACCTTAACATTTTCACTTTCAACAATCTTTCTCAACCTTTTTTTGTGACATTTGTATGCTTTACTTTTAGTAGAATATCCAAGGAAGATACCTTATTTATACCTTGCATCAAGATTTCCTAACTTTTCTTCCAAATACTCTAAAGTACTTGATAGTAGGAATCCTTCCATACCATAACTCATAGGGAGTCTTTGTGTTGTTAAATTTGGCTTGAACTTTGTTAAGTATATAAAAAACAGTATGAATTACTTCCGTCTAGTAGACTTTTGGTAGATTTTCTTTTTTCATCATAGTTCTAGCAGCTTCTTGAATAGTTTGGATTTTTTTTCAACGATTCAATTCTATTGAGTTCTATGGGAAAACAAGTGCCTCTTTATTCATTGAACTTCGCAAAACATGTTAAACTCATTGGAGGTGAATTCTCCACCTCTGTTAGACATTAAACATTTGATTTTCAAATCCATTTCATTTTCAATGATAGCTTTAAATGCTTTGAATCTATCTATTGCATCAGATTTATATCTAAGAAAAGTAACCCATGCCATTCTAGAATAATCATCAATCAAAAGCATAAAATACCTATCACCTTGAAGACTTATCCCCCTTGTAGGACCACAAATATCTATATGTATTAATTCCAATAGTCTAGTAGCAGATTGTTCCTTTCCTTTGAAACTACTCCTTACTTTCCTTCCAAACTGACAATTCTTACAAACAAAATTGATAGTCTATGATTCTTGGTAGGTCTCTTACTGCATGAACTGAACTAATTGTCACCAAATTATCAAAATTCATGTGACACATCCTCTGATGCCATAACCAACTATCATTAATCTGGGACATGACACAATGACCATCAACACCCTTAAGCTGATAGATGTTTCCATTAGTTCTCTTACCAACAATAATCAAAGTCCCATACCCTTTTCTATATTCACATGTTTCATCCTTAAACACAAGATTATATCCTTTGCTACACATTTTTCTAACACTCAAAAGATTATTCCTTATACCTTTAACATAGTAAACATCTTCAGTGTTATGCTTTCCATCAAAATTGATTGAACCTATTCCACAAATCTTAGCTCCTGAATCATCTCCAAATTTAAGTAATCCTCCATCATACTTTTCAAGTTTAAAAAACTTAATTTTGTCTCTAGTCATGTGATTAGAATAGCCACTATGAACAACCTAGTAGTTCTTATTTTGTTTATCATGAAAAAAAGAAACCAAAGTACCTTCAACCTTCTCTGAAACACTTTCCTTCACACAAATTTCAGAGTTAGTAGAAGTAGATTCATATTTTAAATCCAAGAAAAATAATTCATTTTCATCAACATCTCCATAATCAAATTCATCATAAAAAGTACTAGCATCTTCTTTGACATAGTAACTTCTTTTGATCATCTTTCCTTTATTTTCTTTACTCATATTGTTCACAACTCTGTCTGGACATCTTGAAGCATAATGACGTACTTTTCTAAAAATAAATCATTTGAAAGGTAATTTACCCTTTTACTTATTGGTTCCCTTTTCATCCTTACAAATTTATCTTCCACATCATCAAGATCTTCTCCTTCTGAATCTTTAATCTTTTCTGGTTTTCCAGCCTTAAAAGTAGTTTCTACTTTTGTACCATTTTTTAGACCAAGTTTTCTCATTTTAAATGAAGTTAGTGTACCAATAAATTGATCTCTAGAATAAGTATTAAAATTTTCAACTTCCTCTATAGTAGATACCTTTTCACCATATGAATCAGGGAGTTTTTTTGAGTTCTTTACCTCCCTAGTTTCTTTGACTTGTGCACCAAGACCTCTCATGGCACTTACCAGCTCATCAACTCTCTGCATGTAGGTTGAAATTGGTTCATCTTCAGACATTCACATGGTCTCAAATTGTGACTTTAGATTCTACAACTTTTCTTGTTTGACCATTCTAAGGTGCAACATATTGAATCTTTATTTCATTTTCAATCTCAAATCCATGACATGCTAGATATCCTTCCATCTTTGTCTTCCATAATGCATTATTTGTTCCATCAAATCTAGGGCAATCAGTCTATTTCACCATCTTTGATATACCTCAAGAGGTTAAGCTATTCTCCAAGGAACCTTGCTCTGATACCAATTGTTGAATGAACAAGACAATTGAGAGGGGGGGTGAATCAATTGTAGTAAATTATAACATAAAAACCCTCAACGGTAATCAAATCCACAAACATTCATTAAACACTTATTCTGTTAAAGTGATTAAGATCATGAAATGTAGAAAAATCATACATAAGAGAACACCATATTTACATGGAAAAACCAATGAGGGAAAAACCATGGTGATTATTATCTCACAATATAAGTAATTGCAAAGCCAGTACAAGGGATCAATACCAAAATAGGACACACTATCTAAAAAGGCTTACAGCCAGAGCTCACTACCACAAAAAGAAATAAAGAATATAGAAGAGAAATGTTACACAAAGAAAAAATTCTCAATGCAATAAGGAATCCACCACAAGGGTAAATGCATGGATCTGTGACACAAAAAGGGCTCTTAAGATGCTACTTTTTTTTTTTGAAATCAACAAAATTTGATTTTCATGAGAAAATAAAGATAGTTACACTCAAAATTTCAAGATGTAGCAAGAATAAGAGTTGAAGTGCTCTAAGTCTAGTTTCTAAGATACTAATTATTTTTGAAATTAATGAAGATTAAGAGTCTCAAAAAAGGGGGGCGAAATAGGCCTGTTTTGATAAATAAAATAGAATAGCATCTGAGCCCCCCCCTTTTTCATTAACTTTTTGTTTAGAATTTCAAAAATATGAACAGTGAGAAATTAGTTAATACCATGTAGTTTAACCTCCTTTCGTATAATTTTTTTAATTAATATAATATATTATAAATTTCAAAATGGACACATCCTGAAAAGTTGAAAGTTGAGTGTGCTCCCCCCTATTTTTTTTGAAAACTAATCGATAATTGTTTTTTTTCATCACGTGTAGAATGAAGCCTAGTTTAAAAAAATGTAATTTGTTTTACATTTCAATGAAGGAGTAAAAATCTATCCTAAAACTAGCACATGTTGGTTTTTGACTAAAAATAGAGGCATTTACAAGAGAAGTTATGGATCAAAACCTTAACTTAATCAAAACAAAATTTCTTTATATATTTAGATAGCTAAGAGAGGTTAACGCCATCATGGTTTTTTTATAAACTTGCATTGAAAGAAATGCAAACGTGATGGTGAGCATGGAAAAAAATATGAGGAAATTTGAAAAATCCTATGCATTCACTCATCCAAAGAAGCTCATTTGGTGAGTGCCAAATTTGGCACTAGCCAAATGAGCTGCTTTGACAAAAAGTTAACTTCCCCTCTCTTTGCTCGACCACTTTGATAATGTTGAGAGTTTGTGGTTTATGATTGTAGATGGATAGTTGAGGTTTAACCTTTCATACACTCTCTGCTTCCTTCCCTCTTAACCAATATATACCCATTCTCTCAACCCTCTCTAGGTCTCTTCTATAGTCTCTACCTTGTCTTCCATCCTTAGGGTTTAAGGTATAGGGTTGGGGGTTTAATGTATAGGATAACTCCCCCTCTCAGGCCTCTTTATTGCTCTATCCCTCCCAGTTGGTCTCTCTCAAGTCTCTCCCTTCCTATATTCCTCCCACCCCCTCTCTCTCAAGTGTCTCCCTCACTCTATCCCTTCCACCCTTTGTCTCTTGAATGTTTCACACCCCCTCTCCCTCTCTCAAGTTTCAACCTCCCACAATAACTACTCTCCCTCTCTCTCAGGTGTCTCCCTCAAAATATCCCTCCCACCCCCTCTCCCTCTCTCAGGTCTCTCCCCCATCCTAACTAGATAACTCTCTCTCCCTCTCAAGTCTCTCTCTCAGATCTCAATTCCTCCCACCCTACCTAGAATACTGTATATCACTCCAATCCCCTCTCTCACACTCCCTCTCTCTTAGGTATCTACCTCAAAATATCCCTCTCTTAGGTCTCTCCCTCCCATACTAACTAGATAAATCTCTTTCTCTGATGTAGTTGTCTTTCTCTCAAGTCTCACTCCCTCCCACCCTACCTAGACAAATCTATCTCACTCCAATCCCCTCTATCACACTCCCTCTCTCACTCCATCTCCCTCTCTCAGGTCTTTATCTTTCTCTTTTCCTCTCATCCCTCCCAACCCCTCTCCCTTTCACAGGTCTTTCCCCCCACCCTAATTGGATAACTCTATCTCCCTCTCAAGTCTCTCTCTCTCTCTCTCTCATGTCTCACTCCCTCCCACACTACCTAGACTAATCTCTCACACTCCAATCCTCTCTCTCACACTCCCTCTTTCTCAAGTCTCATTCCCTCCCACCCTACCTCGACAAATCTATCTCACTCCAACCCCCTTTATCACACTCCCTCTCTTAGGTCATTATCTTTCTCTCTCCCTCTCTCTCTCTCCTACCCCCTCTCCCTCTCTCAGGTCTCTCACACTCTAACTCACTCCCTCTATCTCTCTACCACTCCCTCTCTCTCTCACTCCATATCCCTCTCTTTTTCTCTCTCTCTCTCAGGTATCTTCCTCTCTCTCCCCTCTCTCTCTCTCTCACATCCACACTCCCTCTCTCTCTCCCTTTATCTCTCTCCCACTCTCTCTCTCCCTCTCTCTCAAAGTATCTCCCTCCCTCCTCTCCCTCTCTCTCTCCGTCTCTCCTCTACCCCCTCTCCTCTCAGGTTCTCTCTCTCTCTCAAGTCTCTCCCTCCCTCTCTCCCTCTCTCTATCCCAACGCCCCTTTCTCTCTCTCCTCCTCTATCTCTCTCCCACTCTTCTCTCTCTCTCTCTCCTCCCACCCCTCTCTCTCTCTCTCTCTCATCTCTCCCTCCTACCCCCTCTCCCTCTCTCTCTTTCTCAAGTCTCTCCCTCCTACCTCCTCTCCCTCTATCATCTCTTTCTATCTCTCTCACTCCCTCTATCTCTCACTCCCTCTATCTCTCTCTCCCTCTCTCTCTAGTCTCTTCCTCTTATTGGAATTTGGATTGGAGAGATCATTTTTGGCTACTTGTGTTGTCATTGATGGCAATTAGAGTCAACAGTATGATCTACAATATTAGCATTACTTCTACTAGAAGTAAGTTTGGAGAACAGGACATCTAGATGCGCAAGTGAAACTGTGCATGATATCACTCACTATACCGGATCATTATTTTGTGGTGTGGACCTCTAGAAAATCTTTATTAGAATTTACACTATCCTTTGATGAGTTTTGTGGTATAAGCCTAAGTCGTAGTTGGAGTAAAGATATTCAGTAGCATGATTCATGGCTTATTTTCCATTGTGGTCAACATGCTTCGTATGATGTTTTGTGGATCTATGTGGAATGTGTGTTTTGCTATTACTTATGTTTGGGTCCCTACTAAAGTCTAGCTGACTTGTGTGGGTACACTTATCTTCCACTTAGGTGATGTGAGCCGACATAAAGAAAAATATTATATCCTATTGTGAGGCTGACATACTTTTGAATATTTGTTTAGAGGGTATATAAAGGAGATCGATAATTCATTTTGATATAATTTAAGGTGTGTATGTGGATGTGTATGTGTGCAAAAAATACAAATCATGGTCATTGATATAATATAGTTATAAGGAGAGAGAAAAAAAGAGCAGATCAGTTGTTACAAAGCAAAAAAAAATTGTATGTTAAGCAGTGCAGAGTAGAGTGGAGTAGAAGTGCGATCTGGTCAGGAGATCTAGAATTTAATCTTGAGCTTCAGTGGAACTAAATCCTAGCATTTTTTGATGTTGTATTCTTAGTTCAAATTTTGTTGTAAACTTTATCATATCTATAAGGAAGTGAGCTTCTTTTCTTTGAGTAGTGAGATTTAGGCCGTGCACCTGAATGCAAGTGCATTCCCCTCTTTTATTTACTTTTAATAGAGTAAACATTCTGGATTGGTCTCCACCGTGGTTTTTCCCCTAACAGGGTTTCCACGTAAAAATATCTAGTGTTATGTTGTTCACTAATATGACTACATGTTTTGAATGTTTTCACCTATTATGTGCTGGAAATCATAAATGAAGTTCTATTATTGATGTTGACAATTTTAGATCTGTTTTGAAAGTAGAAATCATTGAACACTGATTCACCCCCCCTCTCAGTGTTCCCAATTTCCAACACCTCTCTCTCTCTCTTAGGTCCCTCTCTCTCTCTCTTAGGACCCCCCTTCTCTCTCAAGTCCCTCTCCCTCCCTCTCCCTAACCCTAAAACCTCAACCCTAAACCATTAAACTCTAAACCCTTGAAACCTCTACCCTCTACCCTCTACCCTATACCTCTCCCTTTCTCTCTCAAGTCTCTCCATCCTACCCCCTATCCCTCTCTTATATATCTCTCTCACTTACTCCCTCTATATCTTTCCCATTCCCTCTCTCTTTTTCACTCCCTCTCTCTCTCTCCCACTCTCTCTCCCCCTATCTCTCTCAGTTCTCTCCCTCCCACCCCCTCTCCCTCTCTCTCTCTCAAGTCTCTCCCTCCTACCCCCTCTCCCACTCCTAGGTCTCTCTCTCTCTCACTCATTCCCTTTATCTCTCACCCACTCCCTCTCTCTCTCTCTCACTCCATATATCTCTCTCCCTCCCTCTTAGGTATCTCAATCCACCCCTACCTCTCTCTCTCTCTCTCTCTC